>CAUJNA010003327.1:2500-35000 GCA_963377175.1 Effrenium voratum
TTATCACTCTGAAAGAATTGCTCGGTCAATGAGACCTTGCAGTGGCATCGGGCACAAGACTTCAGGCCCGTGAAAGCAGCACATGGGCCAAGATTGGGCACCGCTCAAGAAACCCCAAAAGAAACCATTAGAAGACCCCGGACACCAACTCCCTAGCATCACCTTGCCAATTTAGCGCGAGCTTGCAAGTGGGGTGTAGGCCCTGTGTATGTTTTGTGGGGCGGGCTTGGAATAGAAGGGACCAAGCTGGAACACCGGGTTTCAGGGCCAATTTCTGTGATACCAGGGAATCCACCAACTGAGAAAGCAGTGGTGGGGAGAAAGGGACTTTCACAAATGAGTTTGTCGCCATGTTTCAACGATGCCGTGCTTTCGGATCCACGCTTTTATGAAAGCTGCGCATTTATGGGGACGTTGAGGCCCCTGACTAAGGAGAGGCAGAGGAGCCTGAAAACAAACCCTTCCCCCCAACAAACATGTTGCAACATGTTCCTTTTGGGCATCGTATCTGGGGCCAGGGTCATGTTTCAACACATGTCCAACAAGCGCTACCCCTTCCCCCAATCCCACATGTTTATCCACCATGGCCGAAAACCCCTAGTGAGAAAGTAGTTCGCCTAAAATGAAGGGGGGTTCCCTTGAATGGTTCCTTTGCCCCCTTCAACCCCCAAAGCACCAATCTAAACCACCAATTCAACCACAAGTATGGCAAAAAACATCGAACAAGGAATCCAGAACAAACAAAAACAGGACGACCTCTTAGCAGTTGCCTGTACCTCACAACGGGACGACGTCTTAGCCCACCTCCCACCCCAGCACTGACATGGGAATAAGCCAAAAGGCGCTGCATCTGGAGCTGGTCCCGCAAAAGCAGGTCCAGTCGCATGGTCTCGTCGCGCCAAATGGCTAAAACGAACCTCGGCCAGGCGAGTCTCGCGGTTCTGGAAAAGGTCCCGTAAGACATACGGGTATGTGAACATGGGATGATAGAAATGGTGTTCCTTTTGGTTTCCCTTTACAACCCCAAAAAGGGTACCCGGGTAGCCTCAACAGAAGACACACGCCCATGTACGTGGGCCACAGTGGATCTCTTGTTTAGAAAGCCAATTTGGCTTCTCATGGCTACCGGGTGCCGTGACACGTCAGAACTTGGGGGCACCATAACTGTCAGAGAAGGCGCACAAAGGGTCATGGAGATACCAAATCCTCACTCGTTCCAAAGAGGGGTGGTTTCCATTCGGCTCCCCATTACAACTGCAAAACGGGGATTCCCTCTAACAAGGTGCGGCTCAAGAAAAGCGGGGGGGCCCTTTTCATGGTTGGTACGGGGTGTTCCTTCTGCCGCGGGGCTGGCAGGCACAGACCAGCGGTGGCAGCAAGATGTCACGGAAGATGGTGGTGGCCCCAGGCTGCTCTGCGCAGTGGGCCTACCAGGACTGTCGGATTGTCTTTCAGGTACGTCCGCGAGGAAAATTTGTTTGGGTGTCAGTACCTTGTTCGGGATTGGTTTAGAGGGAAACCAAAGGAAACCACCTGATTGGCCTACCAGGTCTGCGCTCTCACGAGTTTGTTTGCTCGAGGAAAACCCCTGGAAGTCTATCTCTTTTGGGAGTACCTTGTTTGGGGGTGGTTTAGAGGAAAACGACAAGGAAACCACCTGGTTGGAGGAGTCCCCCATTTGAGACAAACACACAAATACATCTAACATATACACAGATATATTATATACTCATGACACTTGCCTGTTTGATCTGCTTCAGCTTTTCCCAAGAGGGTGTATTTGGGAGGGTGGTTGCTGGGGATGTGGAGGGACCCCGTTTTGTTTGCTTGTTGCTGGAAATAGTGGAGTGAACCTTCCAACCATTCGCTATATGAACCCGACATTGGTGGAAAAGTCACATGCACATGCCAAGGAAAAAGCAAGGCCGTTTTGGTTGGTGCTGAAACTCCGGCAGCCAAAGATAAAGGCCAGTCGTTGTATTGAACTCGATTGTTTGAACTGGCGCTGGCTAAACGTCCCAACCGGGGTGCAAGCCGTCTTGCTCCATCGGGCATCCGACATAAATCTGGGAATCCTCCCCTTGAGATGGGCTTGACTCCCCTTTTGTTGGAGCGAACCCACCAGGGAACCCCAAACCCCACCAACCAAAAGTCGGTTTTTGGGGTGAAGCCCACTGCGCAACGAAAGGGCAAACTTGTTCCTGCACTGGGTTCTGCCCATACGTGCCTGCTCCAGCGTCACCTTCCAGTCTGGAAGAAGCCTGGATGCCAAGTTTGTGCCGAAATAGGGGGGACCCTCGAAGATGGTGTTCCTTCAGCTTTCCCTTTCTATAAACTAACCTAAATAGGGTACCCTCGCAAAACAAACACACACACACACAAGTGATCCAACAGCGCAACCTGCACGACGCCCGGTAGTGTCTCGTCTAACTCTCAGGGCAAATCTGGCTGTGTGAAGACTGGCCTTGCAGGGATTGCAAGTTTATCTTTCGACTGCTTGTCGACCGAATGAAGGCACCAAGAAGGGAGGGTTGCTTCTTTTGACAGGAAAACGGTCAAACGGATAAAGCCCGTCTGTGTCTCTGATGGGCTCTCTCAGCCGAGCTGCCCAATGATGATCTTCGTCGGCACCCCACACACCGCTACGAGAAGGATCTCTAGGACGGACAGTGGGCAAAAATTGTTGACCTCAAAGCGACGCTTCCAGCACCCACGTCAAGTGGCGCTATCAACAACAACTGGAGAAGGATCCCTAGGTCCTCCAGTAGAGAGGCTAGAACAGGGGTACCCTTTTTTCTGTAGTCTATTTTAGTAGGGGGACCCTCCCCCAAAATAGTTGGTAAAAGGCACTTCCGGGAAACCTAGCCATTCTTTCGCGCGGCCGGCAAAGCATGCTGCAAAGGGAAGTCACCCCATCCGCTCCCACTACCGTCTCTGAAAGAGGAGCATGGCCTACCTCCAGGGTTCCCATGCTGGGAGAGTAGCAATTGTGTGGCTGTTGGTACCCCCTGTGTTTTTATGGTTTCTTCGTTTCCGGAAAGACCCGACCCCTGGAAAGAAGGGGGGAATCTCATTGGAGCAACACGATCCGTTTCACGGGGCTCGTAGTTTGAATGGCCCATGAGAAGCTTCCCGCGAGGAAACTGGAATGACATGGGAACTGGTACAAACTGAGCCCAGGAGATATACCTGGACACTCAAACTACCCATAAAAATGGGACATCACCCCATAATTTTGGGGGTCAAACCCATTTTTAAGGGAATTTTGAGGGTTCAGGTACTTAACAGCAACCCCAACCCTTCAGCTCCGAAGCACTCCGGTTCGCGGCAGAGGCCCGGCTTCAGATGTTGGGGAAACAAGTAAATCAGAAGGACACCAACCACCGGGAGTGCACACCCACTTGCCCAATTTGGCCCCCTCTTGCCAGGCACGAATGCCATTTCATCTGACATCTGTTACAGTTGAACCTTCTACGAAAGTTGTCAATCTATTGAGCCGGAAGACTACACAAATATTATAAGACTGCAGGATGTCTGCCAGACTACTACTGGAAGATTACAGAGAGACTTTTACCTATGAGCATGAAAGCCAATGCGGCCATTGACAGGATAAACATAAATGCAAATGCACACACGCACAAACACACACTTGCTTAGCTGAAAACACACTTTGAAGATGCTGTTGCCAAGTGCAGTGTTGCTCATGGCTCCAGTAGAAGAAAGGTTCTTTCCTGAAAGTTGATTGCCACTATGAGCAAAGGCCTGCAGCTGAAGGTGTCCAAAACGAAACAACTCCGCACCATGATGTGATGTGATTTTCTAGGTTCTGGTGCGCAACATCACTTGATGGGACAATTGGGGCCCGGGCAATGGGCAACCTGGCTTTCTGGGATATTTAGCCCCTCACAAGTTGGTGGACGTGAATCCCAACCTCAATCATGTCCGTCAAGGGTCCCCTATTGAAATTCACACCCGTTTGATTGTGACCCCCTTCTTGTCCCCGCTAAACCCGCAAAATTCACAGTTCAGACTATAGATGATTTTGCTCTCTGAGTACTGAACAGGGGTCTCTGTGGTCGGCTCAGCATGTTAAAGGACGTAAAACCCACATGTATCATTATGTTGGTGGTTGCCTTTGAAGGAAGCGTGACGTGTGGATACTCTGACTTTTGTTCTCAAACATGGGGTGGTGTCCCCACCCGTGAGCAGATTGGCCAACCAAAGTTCAAACTTTTTCTTTACCACATTGTCCCAATTCCAAAAAAAAAGGACTCAAGTCCAGGAACTCACGAAGCAAGTTGGGTATGGGTCAATCTTATATTATCAGGGGTCCGCAGGTTTTAGTCCATGTTTCAATTCACCAGGACAACCCATATTATTTTCTGGACCCACCCCCAGCTGTTGCCTAAGCTTGATTGCTGCGGATCCCTCTGCAAAAAGCTTAACTTTTTGTGGGTTTAGTGGAAATCCCGTTGATTTCCCACCCAAAAAAGTTAAAGTCTCTAAAGATCCGTTACCCAATAGCAGTCAAGTAAGGGCCACCCCTTCCCCTCCCCCCCCACACCCCCCCCCCCACACCCCCCGCTCCCCCATCAGCCCCCGGGACCGTCCGTCGCCCGAGTCGAGGCGCGAAGGCGGTGTGCAGCAGCAGCAGCCCCGAGGTGGGCAGCGGCCGCTGCATCTCCGCCAGGGCGGAGCCCGCGCCTCGCGGTCGGCGAGCTTCTTCGGGGCCCTTTTTGGCTAAGCCAGCGATGTTGAAGCCAAAAAGGGCACCAAAGAAGATAACCACAAAAGAAGCTAACCGCAGAGGGTTGATAACCATAGTACCCTCCAAAAAAGTAGACCAAAAAGAAGCAACAAGGTTTGGATGTTATTTTTGTTGGAGGGGGTTGAAGCCAACCATGTTGCTTCTACTGCTTTTGGAGGGGGTTCCCCTATTTTGGGACAAACCATGTTTTACTTTATTCGAGGGGGTTCCCTGACAAACCCAAGGGTCAACTCAAAGGTACACATGTGAGATGAGTCTACTGCTGAAATATTCGAGGCCCCTCACGCAGGGGATGCCACTCGCAAGCGCCCATCGAAGCAAGTTCTCCAATATCCAGCGCGTTGACGCGACGAAAACACGGGCATACGTTGTGAATCCGAAGATACTAAAATGTCCATCACACTGTAAAAAGTCTCGCTGTCTTGCCCCTCAGCCAGTGACACGATGTGGCAAGTCATTTGAGGCCGCCAGCTGTAACCTGCCGAGCTTCTAAGTCCATCCAAAGCCCTTGCCACTTGCCAAGCAAAGGCAAGCGCAGCTTGGACAACGCAGAACATATGCAATCAGTTGTGTTTGAATTGCAATCACGTGTGTGTGTGTCTACACACATACATGCACATCTACACAAGCCAGCAAACTCATGCGTGTCAAAACTATGGATACGCACATATCATACATACGACTATATTTGTAGATATACACCCACAAACATAGATGACTATGTGTATAACTATGATGCATACACACACACACAAACATGTATGCACACTGCATGTGTGAACACATATGGTCATTATTATACAAACACGCAGATAGGGCTGTATATTTGTGTTTTGTGATTATTGTTAGAAGTATTGTCATCAGTAAGTAGTGGTTGTGGTAGCGGTAGTGGTCGTGCCAGCGGTAGCGGAAGGGGTAGGGGTAGTAGTAGTAGTAGTAGTAGTAGTAGTAGTAGTAGTAGTAGTAGTAGTAGTCGTAGTCGTGGTGGTGGTGGTGGTGGTGGTGGCGGTGGCGGTGTGGTGGTAGGAGTCGGAGTCGGAGTCGGAGTCGGAGTCGGAGTCGGAGTAGAAGGAGTAGGAGTAGGAGTAGGAGTAGGAGTAGGAGTAGGAGTAGGAGTAGGAGTAGGAGTAGTAGTAGGAGTAGTAGGAGTAGTATAGGAGTAGTAGGAGTAGTAGGAGTAGTAGGAGTAGTAGGAGTAGTAGGAGTAGTAGTAAAGTCAATTTCATGGTAATCGGCTGTCAATTTAAACAGAATAGCTGTTGCAAGTCAGGGGGACACGCAGCACTCGGGTGCTTTTTCCCCCAAAGCATCTGGTTGGTTTTGCAAGAAACACACTCACGTTTTGCGGAAAACGTGTTGCTACCCAACTGGAACTAATGCTAGCACCCTTTGCAATCAGAGCTGTGCTCCATTGCGGCCAGCAACAAAAGAGGCTCTTTCCTCGCTATGCATCCAAGCACTATTGGCATCCTTCACTGACCCCTTCTTCTCCATCGTGAACTTGCGGACCTTGTATTGTCAAAAGGGTTGGAGGTGACCAAGAAAATGGGGGGGGCAAAAAGAAGTGTTTAATGCAGAGTAAGGGGCGAAAGCCCACCGAGCATCTCGCAAGCCAGCGCCTTTCTTCTTAGTCTGCTTCTCGCTGTCGGTTGCCCCTGGGATAGTCTCCACCTTGTTCTTCTTTGCAACCTAGGAGACGGAGCATGAATGAAAAATATATATATATATATGTTTAATACCACTTTATACAGCTTTTCGAATTGTAAAGACAGCGAATTTCACAGCCAAGAAACGCCTTTCTTGGCAAACTTGTTATGCCAAATAGTGGATTTCTCCCTCCGTCGCATGATGCGATCCTGCTTGATCTTCTTGACTGTGTCCGGCGACATGTCCGGGGTGATACGAGTATATTTCCTCCTTTGCTTGCGATCACTTGCCTCCTGGTTGGGGCCGGTGGGAAACATGAGATTGCACACTCCGATTAGCTTGCAAAAAGGTCCTGCGAAGCTTGCGTAGCAGGCACAGGCGCGTCGTGCGGCAAAGCCCGGCTACGTTTTCCGACCAGCCGGCGGGGCGGAGCCTGTCAAGGCTGCTTGAGTTTTGCACTCGATCGAATCAAAACAAACATGAAGCTGGGACACGCCTGGGGGTTGTTGGCTGGCTCTTTGGGCTTCTCCGTGGGCACCGTGTCATCAGGTGACTTTTTGCAGTCCTCACTTAAATCAAGGCTTTCGCTCGCTTGTGTGTGTGTGTGTGGGGGGCTGATGTGTGAGTGTGCTTGGTGTGTTCAAGAAAATGTGTTTGCAAAACCTACCGGGAAAAAAAGCAGCTAAGCTTCGGGGGAACTAGGCGTAGGCGGCAACCCGTCCAGCAAGCCATTGGTATCCGAAGCACCAGATTTCATCAATGGTGGTGGGGAGCAGCCCATAACCACTTCCGTTACATCAATGTCCAATGGTTGGGTTTCCAAGGCCGTGTTTTCCGAATCGACCATGAGGCTCTCCGCAACCTGCTGTTCCTGATCAGGCGTTTTGTTCTCAAAGGTGTTCTCCATGGATTCGAAGTATGGATCGTACTCAGGCTGCCTGTCAGGCCAGGAAGTGTTGTCACAGGTCCCCTCGGGAAACAAACACTTGGCCAAGTTCGAGTCCGGTTCATCCAACTGTGTGCTGGCAACCGGAGATGCGTCTTTCCATTGAGCATGTAGAAGCGGATGGGCCTTAGACTTGTCCTCGGGAGCCTTGGTTGACAAATGAATAAATCAACGTAACATAATTGTATATTGTTATGTTATTGGTCGCTTTTTCGTAAACAAGAGAAAACCCAACCAAATTTCAAGCTTGGAAACATGGCTGCTGGAGGCGGCCAAGCATTTCTCCACAGAAGGGCTCACGGTGAAAATAGGCAACCTGCGAAGAGTTGGCTTGACCCACTCTGAAGTTCCAGCGCTCAGGGTTGTTGCTGGTGGTTTCTTAGCCAACGGGGTAGTATGTGTAGATGCTCCAGGCATAGCTCTCAAAGTAGAAGGTGCTTCAGTCGATCCGAGCGTCTTGGCCATGTGCTTCCCCAGCAGTAGGTGATCCGCAGAAGTGGAGTCGAGTTCCAAATCCACAACTGGAATATTTGCCATGGGTTCGACTGGTTCAAGAGAACTGCACACCCAACGCTTTGAGTCCAAATGCCACTTTGCATGCTGATTGAACTTTCGCAAGTTCATGGGAGGCAACCTGATTTTTCGACACAAACTTCAAGGTCAACTTAGCAACTTGTTTTGAGCATTCGCGCGCTGGTTGTGGTGCAAAACTGGCACCCAGGCAAGTAAGCTAAATCAACTCAGGAAAACACGAAAAGGGAACATAGAATTCAGACTTGTGGTGTTCCATTGAGGTATGTGTTTGCCCAGTGCCATTCCCCATAGCCACATCTAGGCTCTCTAAACTACCTGGTAAAAGAGGCCAGCTTCCATGGTGAAACCGTTGTCCTTCACATACCACAGGGGCTTTGCTGGTCCAAGTGTTTTCTCTTTTTGGTAGTGCCGCAAACCTTAGGGTGCAATACAGGAGAAATCCCAATCCCCACCATGTCACAAGACCTTGCCATGACATTAATGAAGCCAAGCTTCGCCACACCAGCTGTAAGTAGGGAGAGTTGCTGAGGGCTTTGAACCCGATGACACCCGCCACGTTCGTCCCCTTCGCCTTCTTCTCGTTGACGGGATTCGGCTTAAACACCGAGAAGTCGGTGTGGGCCACTTCCAGCCTAACAACCAGGGCAAAGTGCAGTGAAGGGATCCTCTTGTTCAGGGTTTGTTGAAGCACCGACTGGCCTGTCGCTCTCCTCGCCGCGCTGAACGCTAGGTGGGCGGGATATTGTGTGCCCCGTAACCTTGAGGTCAAGGCAACCCTGCTTTTCCAACTTCACCACGGTATCGTAGAGCGTAGTGGGGGATCCATCAGTGGGGCCTCTTGCCGTTTGCTCCTCCAAGAGAACCTTAGTGACTTAGTGGCATTTTGTGTTCGATACTCATCGTGTAAAAAAATGGGTTAAGTCAAGCAACAATTTGGCCTCCGCCAGAAAGACGGAACTCAACAGCCTTGTTCTCGTTGGCCGTTTTCCCCAAGAAGTCTTTGGCCTCAGGGGCAAAAGGAATTTCTCCAAAGATGTTTGTTTAATAGCGTTTCCGTCACCAGCCTTGGCCGAATCGCTGATCCAAGACCCGCCAGCATAGAGGAAAATTGGCTTGGGATCTTGAGCCATAGTTCCACGCAACCTCATTTTGCAAGGGGATGTGATGAAGACCTTGTTCTCGACCAGGTGGCATGTGACGGTTTGCCCCATGTTCAGGCTCACCGTAGCTGTGGTTGTCTTGTACTTCTCATCAAACTGCTCCTTCGTGAGCGATGGCGGGGCAAGATCAGCAGCTGTTGTGTTCTCAGCCTGAGACGGCGGGTCCCTTGCTAAGTCAACTTCAGCAGCAGCTTGTGTAGGAGCAGGGGTTGGCGCTGGGGTTGTCTCTGACGAAGGTGTGAACACTGCGTCAAAGTTGCGAAGGCGAGTCCGCCAATCAGGGTCTTGGATTCACAGAGTAACCAACATCGAAATAAACTTGTTGGCCAAAGGCTTAAAGGGTGGCAAACCCAATCTAGGCAAGCAACTTCTCATCGGGTCTTGAAGCCACTTGTCCCGGACTTCGCGCGGGATGTTCAAGTGCCCGTTTGCCGACATTGTACAGAGTTTCAGCGCCGGCTGCCGTGGGTGCGTCAGCTCCGACAAGTCTGCCTCGTGCACGAACTTCGGCAAGAGGGTTCCAATGATACCACGGGCCCCTTTCCATTCCTGACATGCAATTGGACCGTTGTTGGCAACAGCTTTGGGGTTTTTCTTTAAACTGGTTCAGGTTTAACAAATGCTCGAAGAAGGGTCCTCAAGAAGCTTATCCTTGACCTGCGCAAGAGCATACTGGAAGATGGTGGGGTTGTCGGTTTCGGAGTAGCATGCCAAGTGCGTGTCCGCCTGAAGCTCGGTCATCATATCATACACCACCTTGACTGGTTCAACAAAGTGCAGTAGGGGAATCACACTAACAAATATTCCTACAAATGTTTAATGCATCTATGCAACTTTCTCCAAATTGCCATCGTACGTGGTGTGGTGGTGGACAATGCACGCTTGTCCTTTCATTGTGCTCACCCGGCTCATGCACGCCTCCAACATGTTGCGGATGGTTGCAGGGGCTGCCAACCATTGAGCGGTTTCTTCTTTGTCCTTAGTGGGTGAATATTGAAAAAACAACCTTCAATCCACTTCCAAACTCCATTTTTTGCTTTTGCCAAGCTACCGTCAAAGATCGTCCTTGCTCGTGGCTAAAGAACGTCCCCGATTCCGGGGTAGCATACTCACCTTGGTTGCTAGGAGGATGAGAGACTATGGAGACTTTCATGGGGTTCTACTCACAAACCTCAAAGCTTCATTTGATAATGTCTAGCAACTGACGGGCAATGGGATGGACTGCTTGCACGCGTGCAAGTTCCAGAAGTCGCTCTTGGTCCACACGTTTGTGTCCGCTACTGGTCGTTCAGCGTTGCGAGGGGCTTTGTACAATGTGCCTTGTCGACACCCCAACGTGCTATCCAGGAGCACCAGCCAAGCAGGTAGATGCTGCGGAAACGTCCTGGGGCAAACCCGTCTTCGATAGAGAAGTTTGAAAGGAAAACCAAACAATGCCCCCTTTTAAAGTCAGATCCTATTCCCGTGCAAGGATGCCACGTCAAACGTCACCTGGACATTCTTCATTTCCATCCCGAGTGCGAGGAACTTGTCCTCTACTCTCCTTTCAGGGGTTCGTAAGCAAGGTCAGTAACATTTGAGAGGGACTTGGGGCCTTCCTTTGGTTGCCCAAAAAGCTATTGAAAAGCTGAGACACTGTTGAAACAATACATACATTTTGAGGTCTTGGTGGGTAAAAGCAGCACGCCTGTGCTCACCACGAAGTCCATTGAGCACAGCCTCGCCCGCCAAGATGGGGCAGCAAATCAGGACCATACCTTGCGTGAGCAAATTTCATTCACAACTTGGCCCGTTTAACAACTTTGCCAACCCAAAACCCGCTTCGATTGCAGCAAGCTGACTGAATTCGGGGTTCTGTTGAAGGACCCCCTGTGCCCACACGGCAACCTCGTTGATCTCCGGAGCCGCCATGCGGCCGACTTTCGAAAGGTCAGCGATGCCCAGGTGATGGGTGCGGCCAATTGCAGCACTGTCAAATTTGGCACTTGCGTCTTGCACAACCCGCCGCGCAAAGCCGGACAAGCCAACCTGTTTGTCCGTGCAAACCATCGTGAGGCGCTTTGACATCAAGGCGTCGGCCACTGTGAGGCCAATGTCAATCTGATTTTTCATATGCATAACCTTTGGGGCAATGTGTCACGATCAACACAAAGTGGGCTGTTGGAAAGGCCGTAAGATGCCTAATCAAGATGAGAAGCCTGAGCGACATGCTTGTTGCTTTCCACCTGCCAGGCAGGCTTCAACGTTTGGGGTAACTTAAAACAGGTTTGCCAGCACCTTGTGCTTTCTGAGGTTGAAGGAGACCGCCTCTTTGTAGTCGTGAGACAAGTTAGCGCACACCACCTGGTACTCGGCTGTCCGCGGAGATTCTCCTGACGTCTCACTGGTGCCGGTGCGGAAGCGACGATTGTCTTAGCACCCTGGGGTCTGGGACCGTGAGTTAGGAAATCAAAGGGAAGGGTTTGGCTTCAACATGTTTGAAACCACAAAACTTTGAAACATTTTATTGTTTGGGGTCAACCTCTCCTCAGCCTCCTCCACGTCCCCGTGGCACCCAAGCCCGGCATCCTCCCCAGAGGGGCCGTGGCGAGCCAGGGCTCGCCCGATGTGATCTTGCCACATGGCAAGCTGCTCAACTCGCAGCCCGCTTGGCTTTGAGAGGATCAGAGAGTCGAGATCTTGCGAATAATCCCTCAATTGGCAACGGCGTGTCCAAAATCTAAAACCCTAAAAGTCATATGAGGAGTGACTAGTACTGGGGCAGCTGCCCGTTGAGGAACCCTTGAAGCATGTTGTCAATCATGGGTTGCGTCACCTTACCACACTTGCCCTGCCCGGGAAACAAATGATGCTGCACGCTTGCTAGACAGGACCCAACTTAGGCAACCACTGACCCGTTGAGCCTGCTTTCGCTGATTGCCCAAATGGCCAGGCAGCAATGGTCCACGTTTCGGCCCCAAGCATCCTCTTGCCATCGCAACCGAGACCGCAAAGATCTCTTTACCCGCTTGCTGTTGATGGACCACCAGAAGTTGTATTTGCGCAGGTGCAAGTGTTGCACGTCCGGGGTGACCTGAATCCAAGGGGGAGGATGTTCAGCTATGTTAGAACTTCATCAATGCAACTTGAACTTTGATCAATAGTTTTGAAAGACAAGAGGCAGTCAGCAGCTGTTGCCAGAGTGGTGAAAGGCCTTTCGGCACCTCATGAAGCTGGTGTCTCTTGGAGCGTAGGATCGACTCGTTGTAGCCTAAGTAGGGTCTTGTTCAGTTCAAGAACTTTTTTGAGCCCAACTCCTTCTCTCACGGTGATGCAGTGGTACAGTTTGATGCCCCAAACGGTTTTACCCACAACAAACTATCCCAGCGTAGACCCCCAATAGATTGTAAGAACACAATACAATGACGCACTACGCAGGTCAAGCCAACAACAAATGTGTGTGTGTGTGTCTTCTTGAGGGGCCGCCCAAAATACTGCGCCAGCAAGAGACACTCTTGTGCGCCGACAAGCAACACTCTTGCGCGCCGACCGTGAACATGCTTGTGCGCCAGCGAGGAACACTTTAGTGCGCCGACGGTGGACGCGCTTGTGCGCCAACAAGGAAAACTTGTGTGCGCCGCACTTGTGCGCCAACAAGGAACACTCGTGTGCGGTGACGGTGGGCACGCATATGCGCCGGCCGCGAACAATGAACATTTTTATGCGCTGACAAGGAAACTTTCCTGCGCCCACGGTGAACACAAACACTCTTGCGCGCCGTTGGTTAGCACGCTTGTGCGCCAACAATGAACATTGCCATGCGCCGACGGTGAACCCATTCTGGGAGACAAGTAGAAATGCGCCCACTGGCAAGCATGCGGCCCGGAGACACATCAAGGCACATATTGGGAGACAAGGAAGTGCGCATACTGGCAAGCATGCGGCAAGGCAATCCTGCAGCGCGGGGAGATGACGAGACTGTGGCCCGGCTATCTGGCAGCGCTGGGCCACAAATGGCCTAAAATTAAAATGGGGACAAGTGAATGCGCACTGGCGAGCGTGCTGCCCGGCGATCTTGCAGTACCGGGGCGATCTGGCAGCACTGGGCGACAAATGAAAGCCCATACTGGGAGACAAGAAAATGCACACACTGGCGAGCATGCGGCCCGGCGATCTTGGCAGCACGCGGCCCGTTCGTCTTTGGAGAGTAAGAACCCCAACGATACACTGTTTGGGAAAAAGAAAAGCTGTAGTCTGGAAATGGGTCCCTGCTTGTTGGGTTAAACAATAGGATGGATTGCACCAGGTTCTTAAATCAATCTCAATATCAAAGTTTCAACTCAAGATTATTCAAAGCCAAGAAGCCCGACTCTTCCCATTTGTTGAAATCCAGGTGGCTCCGTATGAGGGCCCGCGATTCACTGTCCATTCCACAAATAATCCCATGGATTGCCAAGTGTTGGTCTGGAGACACTTGCCATTTGCGAATGGCCGAGTTGGCTTTGAACGAGTTGTATCTGGACACCAGGTCTGACAAAATGTCAGCGTCGTTCATATCCTTGCAAGCTTCTGTTTGCTTGCGCTCTGCGATGAGCTTCTCAAAGCGAAGCGCGCACTTGAGAACCTTGCGTTGCACGTGCTGTGTGTTTCTGTGTATAACCCCTGAAAATCAAAGGCGCAAATGCCGCCCGCATAAAAAACCAAAACTAGGCTTGTGACGTCTTTTCTTTGCCTTTCAGCACCCTGGGTGGAGAGCTGGATGTTCTGAAAGCTCAGTACCTCTGTGTCCCTGTTGAAGGAAATTGTGCTTGGTATGGCCATAAAATCCCCCAAGGCAGGAAGAAGCGGTAGCAGCAGATCCTAGCAAGGGGACACGTTGCCTTGCACAGCTTGTGACTTGTTCGCGGTCCTTCCCAGAAACTGGGTCAAGATCAGATGCCACTAGCAAAAGGAATAGGCCACTGGTCCTCAGCTTGCAAAACGAGGTTTGAGAAATGTTGAGTTGTGGCTGCCCGATATTTATACCCGAGCTGCATTCGCGTGAACCCCTTTTTGATGTTGAAGCATGGAAGCACAGGGCTTTCCACGTTCTGGTTCTTGTCAAAGTTAAGGTCCACCGGCTCACGCCGAAGCCGTGATCCACTGAAAATGAAGCTGATGGTTACCGTGACCCAGTCTTCGATTGACGGCAATCCGTCATCCGGCGTTTGGATCACCACCGAGCTCAGGGGCATGTTGCACTGGGAGTCCTCCAGCTGACAGTAGGCTGTCAAATCCTTGGTTGGTACATGGGACCATTTGCAGCACTTCAATGTTCTTCCACAGTTCACCAAGGAACAGGGAGGCTGGCAAAGTCCGCCTTCTTGCCATGAACCTTCATGACCTCTTCAAGGAAACAGTGCAACTTCTTCATGGTTGATTCTGCTATGGCAGCATCCTTGAAAGCTTCAAGCACAACGTCAACGGGGTGGGTGGTCAGTGTCTCCGTGTCGGCGGTGCAAGGTGGGCTCTCCAAGTAAACGGACAGGTAGCTCAGAATATCCTGGCTGCTGGAGGTTTCTATGTGTTTGTGAGTGTGTTTGTTTGTGTAACCAAGCTTTGGGGCAACTCCCGGCCTTGATGAGAGAGGTGTCCCCAGGAAGCTTTTGCAGCGCATTCTGCCATTCAGTCTTTCGCTTTTTTGCAACTGGGTCCGGTTCGGCCTTAACCTTGCATGGTGTGGGAGACTGTTGCAAAGAGTCCCAAAAATAATCAGAAACTTCAAAGCTTTTCTTTAACGGCAAGGAACGGGCGATACCAGTTCTTCTTTGACCTCTGATTTGACCTCTTTCTTGACGGAACCCTCCTCCTTCTTCACAGCTTCCGGTTTCACACACAAAGCAGCTTGCGCTGCCGCCACACAGGAGCGTAGCAATGGTGACTCCATGGCAGACTATTACTACCACAAAACTAGGAAACCATAGAGGCAGCAAAAAACGAAGTGGTCGTGATCAGTGAGTAACCACTCTCTAACCACTTCCAAAATTAAAGTATGATTCAGTATGATCCATAGGTGGGGTTGAGCATCCAAAATCTCCGTGGGTGGGGGCGGGATTGCCAAAAAATCCCCGTGGGCGGGGTGTAGCTGCTCCAAAATCGTCGTGGGTGGGGGCGGGGCTGGCAAATTTCGTCGTTGTTTGTGTGCCGAACCACAATGATTTCCAAAAGTCGTATACTTCCCACACCGATTTTGTTTGACGAAGCAAGTATGAAAATCTTCGTTGGTGAGTACCCGAACCACAAGGATTTTAAATGAACTTTATACACCCACAATGAAATGTGACTTTCTGAGGATGGCTGGAATCAGGGCCACCCCAAAAGTTTCAATACAATCGCCGTTGTTGGAGCCCCGGACCACAGTGATTTTATTGGACGATGCAAGTATGAAGATCGGCGTGGGTTGTATTCAACTTTTTGTTTTTGGGCTTGGATCACACCTGGGTGAACAAAACCTAGCAAGTTGGCTGTTTAATTTTCCTTTTCAGCTCAGTCAATTGGTTTTTCGGGGGAAGGGGCCCTTGCCCTGAAAAAAAACAATTGTGAGCCAGGTGACCTTGTCGGATGTTGTTGAAAGCAGGGGCTGACCCTACTGCGCGGTCAACCACACAGTAGGAAAACATGTTGTGGCTTCCTCGTTTCTGAAGAAAAGGGAGAACTATGATGAGGCCACTCCTCAACACGTTTCATTTCAAGGTGAAACTTTGTACGGTGACAAAAACCTCAAAGGCCAGGTTGCTGTTGGTGGTCAGCGGGTAGCTTGCGGCGCTTTCGGCTGTCATCGCCAGCAAAGGGTTCTGCCGCAGCTCAGTGGATGAGATATATTCTTTCACTAGCAGAAACACATCGCCATCACGCTTGACCCGGTTGCGGTGGGTCCCCTCATCCGGTTGGTAATGGTGGGGCAAATCTGCAGGGTTTGCGATGACAAGACCCCCATACACTTGAACCAATTTTTGAACCAATTTTAACAGCGCCTCTTCGCTGGCAGAAAAAGAAGAAATGATTGGCAGTCATGTCCAGCTTCAGGCCTCCTTCCTTAGTGAGTGCCCCGCCCAACAACTGGTCGGACATGTTCTGTTAAAGGTGTTGGGTATGCCCCCAAAGCTGAACACAAACAAGGGGCAAGCTGGGGGAGGATATCGAACCTAACGTGTGTTTGATGTTGATGGGGTAGTAAAGAAGCGGGCTAACTTTCAGATTTGGATATTTGGCTTGGAGGATCACACGAATCCGGAACAGTATGTTCCTGGTAAGGCTCAAACCTGACAGGGGAATGATCAAGGATGTGCTGCTTCCAGTTCCTGTATTTGCGAAGCACGTCGACCGTGACCTTTTGCACGTTCAGCCAGCGAGCCACAGACGGCTGAGTGAGCTCTTCTTTCAAGATGGCCACGCAGCTTTCAGCGTCAACTAGCTTCTGAGAGCGCCCCAGTCGTCTTGATAGTAACCCCCACAACTGATCTTAGTTGATGCAAAGAAGTCCAAAAACTCCAGCATTTACTTGTCATAAGCCAAGGCACCTATGCAGTCATGGGTGTGTGACACCCTCAACATGGCCAAGGCCCCGAACCTCAGATCCCGAAAACCCCCATTTCATTGGCTCTTGGAAAGTTGTTTTTTGGTGGGAACCACATCAAAGACTAGAACCAGCTGTCTGACTGAGTGCGCCAACGGACCTTATTTTGCCATGGGAAACCAAGTTAGCCATTGTGCACAAGCTGAAAGAATTTTTCAACTCTTTCACAGTGTTGTCTCCGACGATGCAGATGGTATGTGGAGCTGGCAGCCCCTTGGCGCGGGACAGGGCCATAATATCTTCCAGTGTTGCAGCCACCAGTTCTTGCACTAGAGATGACCCGTGCGAGGTGTTTTCTTCGAGCACGCTGATGCGCAAACACTGGCCGAATGCCCACACACCATGCAATTTCAGCTTGACCCGCTGATACTTTGCGCTCCTGTAAGCTGATCGCAGGCCAGGGTCTCTGGGAACAACGTACTTGGCCTAGTGAAGGGTTCAGAATCCGTCTTTCATAGCAAGCGCAACTGAAACAGAACAAGCTAGTAACAAGAAGGGGTTTTGCCAAGGAGTGTTGAAACACCCCAAAACTGAAAGGCTATTTGCTATCAGTGCAGTTTCCTGGTCGGCCCCGTCCGTTGTTAAAGTTACCGTTCTCGCCATTTCTTCTCCAGATATGTCGCGGAGTGCCCAGAAGCCGCAGCGGTCCGAGTACTGATCTAGAAGGTGTTTTCGGTAAAGCTTGAGTGCTCCGAGTCGCTTGTCCATTGGTTGTTCTTTGTCTTGAAACCTACATGGTCGAATTCAATGGTTCAAATAAACCCAAGGAAAATGTACTCTAAGATTTCGAAGCTGAGGAGCTGTGATTTCAATTCCTGGCAGATGTCGCATTGGGAGAAGTAGCTGCGATCCCGAAATTTCAAGACACAAGTCCAATGCTGGTTCCACCGGCGCAAAAAGGTCCCGTACCTCAGTGCGTGGGCAAGTAATGGACGGCCCGACCACAAGGCTTGCAGACCCCCCCCCCCACCAAAACAGAGAGGGATATTGCACGGGTTGGCAACTGCCTGATATCAATTCTTCCCAATTGGAAAAGAGGGCTAAAGTCGAGTCTCGAAGCTTGCTTTTCAATGTTGTGTGCGGCGCACCAGCCAGAATAGAATTGAAAGGTCTCAAAGACAGTGCCTGGTGGCAAGTACTTGCGGGATAAGGCAGACAAATCCTTAGCTAGGAATGACATTGGCCAGAAATACTACGCTGCAGCAACACAATGATTATTCCCTAAAACTACCCCGCTTTCACTTTCATTTTGGGGAGCTTCGGTGAACGCGGCCGTGGCGTGGAGACTCACCAGGAATGATGTGTTTGCCTGCAAGTAGTGAGCTAAATCCTCATCGTTCTCCTCGAACTCACTCTTGTACACAACGCCTCCTGGGCCCCAGTGATCAGTGTCTGACTCTTGCACGCTGCGCTGCGTTGCTCGCTTGGCAGGGCCCTGCCGGACTAGCCTTGCGCAAGGACACTTGGGTTTTTGAGGGACCGGGAATAAAGGGGGACCAAGGGAGCGGTTTTGGGGGTACCCCGTATTGAGAGACAAACCCATTCGGAAGTAAGGACATGATACAAGCAACACCAGCTCACCAAAACATTTCTTTTGTTCAAAATGTGACTGCGGTTTTGTACGAGAACCGGTCCGGGAGTGGCTCAGCAATGCTGTTGTACAGAATGATGCAGAACGCATCTATGCTCGCGGTCAAGTGGGAGGGCTTCACTCCCCGTGGTCCAAAGCGCATATCCACAGCTCCAACTCTGTCGGTTCTATGGGATGAAATGCCCAGAAGTGTTTCAAAGCATTGCCTCTTCAAATGTTTTCCGAGGAAATAGTATTCTTTCCGGGTCTTTTTTTCTGTGCCAGCCTGGTCGTTGCTAGCCAGAAAGAGAATGGAATCCTGCTCCCTTTTCCCACGGGCTTCGAATTGGTCCATGAAGACCTTCACGTCCCCAAGCTCAAACTGCTTGTAGCAAATGCCCTCTCGGCACTTGCAAGGCTGGGACAAGATTCGTGACAATCTATCCTTAGCAGGGGCATAAAGAAAGCACACGGTTTGAATCTAGTTGAACGTCAATGACACCTACGTCCGGAAAATGTTCTAAAACAAGACAAGCATCCAGGTCATTCCTTTTCAACCGGCTTGGCCTGGGCCCTGTATCGTTGAGTTTCTCTTGGTTTGATGCAGCAGCTTTGGCAGCCCGTTTTGAGTTGTCGTAACACCTCTTCTTTTTAGGTGGTTGCGCAGAGGACCCCTGTCCAGACCCTGCCTGGCAAAGCTGGCCAGACAGAAACGTGTTGAGTGTTTTGAAGGACAAACTAAACAGGGAGTTGTTCCTGGAGCTTCCTTCATCTTCACAATCAGCAAAATATTCTGATTCGTCACAGCTATCTATTTCCTCCTGCTCATTTCCAAGAAGCTGGCACTCACCACCTCCCCCAACAGGCTCATCCTTCTCAGTTTGAAACAGCGAAGGTGCGACTTCAACTTGTTGTTGTTGATGCTCATCCGGCTCGGCTTGAAACAGCGTTGCTTCAGCTCCAACTTGACCCTCGTCGTTTTCAATTTGAAACAAGGCAGGGGCATCAAAGCCAAGTGGTTGTAAATCATCTTCATCAGGCTCATCTTGAAAGAGGGGCATCGCCCATGGCTTCACAAAGGCGCAGGCTCCCTAACAAACGTGCAACATGTGGGGATAATTGACCTTCTACATCATGTGTGTTTGACCAAAATCAGGGTCATTAGTCTTCGAAGTGTTCATACCCAACAACAATCTGGTTTTACTTGTAATAAAGCGGCAGCGGGAAGACTGGCAGTGTTCAAGCCAACAAACCATTCAAATTTCAACCCAACATTTGGCAGCTCAACTGATGACATCTCCAGGCACGGCGTGCTGGTCTGAGCGTCGCTGAGTCTCCTGCATTTTGCATGTCACACTGCGCCGGCTGAGCTTCCACTGGCCTGCCAACTTCAACAGGTGAATATAGGATGGCTTCTGATTGACATTGAATGTGTTTTTCTGGCCTTCGGCTCCAAACACACCAGCGCCTGGCGAGGCAAGAAAACAAAAAAAACCTTGTGACCGAAAGTGGCCAGAGGTGCCGATAGCAGCATGAAGCCAACGCTGCAAACATCCATGCCGTTCCCGGCGAGAGTCACCTGACAGGGAGAGCCGGTTGAAGGTTGAAGAACAATGAATCAGGGTAGTGAGCACTAAGCAAGCTACTTGAGTTTTGAATTGAATTCTGATTGAGTTGTTGGCCCTTAGGTTCTGGAATAGGCCCTTCTGGCATCCGTACAAGGCCAGTAGGAGTTTCTTTGATGGCACAACTGTGGTTTGACCGAGGTTCTGCAACCCTTCTATTCCCAAGAGCATTCCCATACAACACCTCCCCAATGGTCCAAAAAAGTCTGTTCGGTCCAGCCTTCATGTTCGGTGTGATGCCTTCAAGGTTGACGGGCCGCACGCCTGCAGCGTCCGCAATTTCCTTGTTGACGGGCATCCCCATGATACTGAGCATCTCGTCAGGCTTCAAGCATCGTGAGTGGCGCCGAGACCACCTAAAGCAAAGCTACAGAGATGTTTGCATTGTGCTGAAGACTAAACGCTGTTTGCAGCACGGGCTGCGAATCCATGTGTGACAACTCACTCAGACTCAGGGTGGCGCAGGGCACCGCTCGAAGTTGTGAAGGTTGGCAAGCTCGCGTCAGTGGCGCTACTGCGGCCTCGTTGCGCCTCCGGGTTCTAGCTGAGATCCTTGCGGGAATCACAAGGTTGACCAAATAACCTGCCACTTGTTGAAATCAACTGCGTTCTTTTGCAAACAAGCTTCCCACACCAAAGCCTTCTTGAGGCGGGAGACACTCGATGCCTCATATGCAGCTTTGATATCGGATGACCACCCAGTCAAGGTTTGGCCACCAGCGTCTTCCTCCTACAACGTAGAAAAACGCAGATATGGACCATATTAAAAAAAATCAAGGTTTAATGGAAAATGGTTTCCATAGGACAACCGTGTGTTGCCTCAATTCGGAAAGGGTTGCTGCCTGGTTTTCCGTCATGAAGTACAGGTCGTCCGCGTCCATCCGAAGTGGGCGCACTGGCGCCAGTAGTTTCAGCACATGCCGCACACAAGGTCCTTTCCATGTGAACTTGTACGAGTCATAGAAGAGCCGATACTTACGAAGCCTGCGTGTTCCCCACAGTTGTGTTTTCAACACCTGTTAGAAACTTTCTACCGTGATAATACTTGTTTCACCATTGTTTTTGTTCTTTCTTGAGTGGCCTGTCCAGCCAACTAGGGACCGTTGTGCAACATAGTACTTTCCACAGATAACCCACTGCCTTGACATGGCCTTCCCGAATCTCTGCGGCGTGACCACAGTCGACGTGCATGCGTACCCCGCATTTTGCAGCGGAATTTCCACACGCTCGCCGGGAAATTCAACTACGTTCTCGTGCAGGAACCAGTCCAACCTGACCGACTACTTTGAAACGGAAATTATTCCGGCGTGGACCCCAAACAGATTGTAAGAAAAACAATGATGCACTTCCCAGGTCAGGCCAACATTACACATTTGTGAGTGTGTCTTCTTGAGGGACCGCCCAAACTATGCGCCGGCAAGAAACACTCTTGTGCGCCAACAGGGGACACCCTTTTGCGCCAACAGAGAACACTATTATGCGCCGACGGTGAGCCTGCTTATGCGCCAACGAGGAACACTATTGTGCGCCGACGGTGAACACGCTTGCATCGACAACGGACACCTTTATGCGCCGACGCTGAACACACACCCTTTTGCGCCAACGAGGAACACTCTTGTGAGGTGACGGTGAACAAGCTTGTGCACCAACAAGGAACACTCTTGTGCGCCGACGGTGGGCACGCTTATGCCCCGACAATGAACAGTTGTTTGCACCGAAGGTGAACACGCTTTTGCGCAACGCTTATGCACAATGCGACCCGGCGATCTGGCAGCACGGGAACACAAATGAAGGCGCAAAATAAATGCACACACTGGCGAGCATGCGGCGCGGCGATCTTGCACACGGGGAGACAAATGAAGGCGCATGCTGGGAGACAAGTAACTGCACACACTGGCGAGCATGCGGCCCGGCAATCCAGCAGCACGGGGAGACAAATGAAGGCGCGTGCTGGGAGACAAGTAACTGCGCAGCCCGCAATCCGGCAACACTGGGGCGAGAATGCGGCCCGGCGATCTGGCAGCACCTGGAGACAAATGAAGGCAAGTACTGGGATGGCAAGTAAACGCACACACTGGCGAGCGTGCGGCCCGGCAGCACGGGAGACAAATCAAGGCACATGCTTGGAGACAAGTACATGCGCACACTGGCGAGCATGCGGCTCGGCAATCTGGCAGCGTGCGGCTTTTTTTTTTTAGAAGTAGAAACCCCCAAAGTAAACTGTTTGGGGAAGGAGCAAGGGGTTTCAAGGCAACAAAGTGTCACTTTGTTACAAAACAAGAGCAACATATCCTTTCAACAAGTAGCTGCTGGTCCAGTTTGTCGGCAATCCAGCAGTCGTGGCATTTCTTTTTTTCGGGATTGCTGAATCCTTCTCGCTTTCCGATCCTTGGATTGCAGGGCGTTAGTTTGCAGCTGAAACATATTGTGAACCAAACTGCTACTGGGTTCCAAGGCACAAACTGAACAAAACGCAAGGCGGCCCGTCGCAGCCTGCACGTTGCCAGCCTTCCTTTACGGGGGCCACCCTGGGGCAACGCCGCCCGTGTGCCAGGCAGTGCATATCTGGTGCCTGAGGTGTCGTGAGAGGATCAGCGCTAAAGTAGGGTAAACTGTGTTGAAAAGAACGGTCGACTAGTAACATGCCTTCCCTGAATCTGTTTCCCCTGATGGTGGAGTCTGTGTTGGGTTTTGAAAGCGATTGGCTTTTTTATGGACCCTTTGTTTAACTATTTTACCGATCCCGAACCGACAAAAAGGCGCTCGAAGAAAGGTCATGTTGCTGGCAACAGTGCGCAAAGGACGGCAACTGCTTGCCATAGCCGAGCGGCCAACTTCATTTTAGAAATGGGAACACTCGCATCCTCCACAAAGTCCACAATGTTGGGAAAGATGCAGCGGTCCGGGAAGTTCCGCTGAATGAACCTTGCAGCTAAACTAGTGAGGGAGGGGGCTAGAAAAGATGGGCGGTAACCGCAGAAGTTCCAAACAATAAAATGACCAGCGCAGTTAAAGAGCTTCTGAGAGCTTTTCGCAACGTCGCAAGACCTGCCAATCAACACCTGTAGCTCGAAGCCATACCTGGTTGCACGGCTGACAAATGGGTTTGAAGAGAAGCAGTCAAAGCTTTGTCATTGGTCCAAGTCTCCTGCGCCGAACTGCAGAGCGAATTTGCTCGATGGCGCACGCAGCGAAATCCCCGCCCGTAAACCAGGTGTCCAGGCAAACCTTCGCGGACTTCATCTTGTTCTGTACGTAGTCGGCCCCAAAAAGCGACCTGGTGTCTCTAGCATTTTCCCAAGGAGTGTTTTGGAGCCATCAAGCTACACATGACAAGAGTCTGAAGCATAACGTGAGGCCAAGACGCTCAAAGCGAATCAGCAGATTCACCGGCCAGTGGAACAGCTGCGTGACGGTCTTGGGACACGGAGGCCTTGCTGAAGGTTGGTTTGAGACTGCATCTCTGTTTGTACCCGATAGCATCCAAATCCGCTTGCCCTTCTTTAAAAGTTTGAAAAGGTCATGGCGGCTGCACGATGTGCATTTTGAGGCACACCCAAAGACCAAGGCAACAACCCCTAAACAACGGTAACTGGATTTGATCAGGGCAAGGTGCGGCTCATTCATCAAGCGTTGGAGATCTGCTGGTGGGTCATCTCCATCCTCATCATAGTCGCCCCACGCACCGATCTTTTTCTTCTTGGGTCTCGTGATCTCCCGGGTGCTGCCTTGGGCAAAGCAAATCAAGTAGTGCGAGGCTGATGTTGGCTATAAAAACAGGTAGGATCCGAGCCTAATGACGGCTCAGGGTGAACTTCATCTGGCTCATCTTGAAAGGGACGGAACTCCTGGGGGTATTCTTTGCAAAACCACGAAATATCAAACCGCAGCCAAGCACTCTTAATTCAACACAAAACCCCAACAAACAGATTCGATGCTTGTCAGCATAACATCCTCTTCGGAGTGCGAGTCCAGAAGCGACCTCGAGTGTTGTTCCTTGAGCTTTCGCCGCTTTGCCATCGCGGCGTTGCAAAGCTGAGCCGGCACAGCTTTGGAATCGGAGCAGCGAAGTGCCTCAAGCTTCGCAGGACCAACCAAGACCTGGAAGTCAAGTTGAGGGTACTTCAAACAGCTGAATGCTGTAAAATGACCGCTGGTTGCGACGAAATCTACTTAGTAGTAGTAGTAGTAGTGGTGGTAGTAGTAGTAGTAGTAGTAGTAGTAGTAGTACTACTACTACTACTACTACTACCGAGTAGCAGTAGCACGCAGTACGCAGTGCGTGCAGTAATAGTATGCACACACGCATACGTACATCATGCCTATACATATGGGCGCCTTTGCTTGGTAGAAACTCTCGCTGTGTGGTCATAGCAATATCATTCTAGCTGTACCTGTCCCACTCTCTTCAGGGATCCTTCTCTTCAAGATATGCGCCAAACCCTGGAAACTTGGGTGGCGTTTTTTGAGAACAATGGGTGAAGAGAATGGGGGGTCAATCCCTAGAATCACCCCAAAAAGGTGTAAGATCCCTTCAAAACATCACTAAGAAGGTTCTGAGAGGCGCTGAGGTTGTGGGGGTCCCTCGGTTTTCTCGGCTCGCACCGACGTCTGGGCCCGGGGCTTTGCGCGCAAAGCGCCAGCACCAGCAGCCTTCGGCAGCGCAGCGCGCGCTTCCAGTGGCGGTGGCTGGAAATCGCACCTCGCAGCCGGGATTCCCGCCAGGTCCTCCAGTCGAGAGGTTAGACTAAGGGTGCCCGATTTTTTTTTCTGTAGTCTATTTTAGTATAAACCCTCCCCCAAAAAAGGGTGCCCTTTTTTCTGTAGTCTATTTTAGTAGGGGAACAACCCTCCCAACCAAAAAAGGAACGGTAAAAGGGCGCTACTGGAGGATCTAGCTGGCCACTTGGCCCAAAGCAAGGCGGAAACTTGGCTGGAAGCAGGACCCCAGCAACAAAGCATATTTTGGTTTGGCCTGGTTAGCAGAAAACAAAGGGGACCCCAAAAGAGCAAAACAAATGAAGAAGGGGAGCTATTTCTGGGGAAGTAATATATATATATATATATACATAATTTGGTTCGTATTAAATCATGTTAAGCCTGCCCCAACATTTAAGATATGCATGGTTGAGGAGACCCCAAACTATAACAACGAGGGCTCAGGAAAAAAACAACGTTGATCATTCAATTTGGGACGATCAGTGTTTTGGTGGGGATCCCATAGGTTTCCTGTCTTGCGAGTCCGACTCTGGGGGAATAGAAGTCCCCAGGGTAGCAAGGCTCTGGCCGGACTTTTGGCCTAGGGATGTGCAAAACTGGCATCTGATCAAAAATCCGAACCAATGTGAGCAGTGCCCAAACCCATTGTCTGGTTCTACCAAGATGGTGGCTAGAATTCATATAGGCCTTCCTGGAATCTCTATACATCATGGTAGAACCACGACTAAAATGGCCGATGTTTTGGGCACTGATCTGATTCCCATGCCCGTGCCGAGAGGCCGTAGGCGGCATACAGAGGAAGCATTAACCTTGGCCGGGCAAAGTGCCCAACTGTCGGGGACAGTTGCTTAAACTCTTTCCCCCGAAAGATTAAGCACCTCCACCTCCCTAGCAAAAGCACGCACCCGGGGGCAAAAGATGTTTTGTTGTTAAGGGTTTCCCTGCTGTCCTTCCTCTTGGGCATTCGTGTCCTCAAATAGGCTCCGCCCTTGGCTTAGTATTGAGCCACTACTAGGGGGTCAGGCGGAGGAATCGCTAGTATTGGTTTCGAATTGGCCGATTCTTAGTTCTTTGCGCTGGATTTTGATACGCATTGTTGTTTTTAGCGGGGCCTTTCTTACTAGAGGGAACGAACCACGGTGCAACGGCAACTAACCATTTGTTCGATAATAGTCAGCGTGAAATCATTGTTTTGCCACACATCTCAAACGCCAGCACCCAAAAGCAAATCCACCTGGAGACATCCAGGGAAACTTCACGGTGGTTGGTCCTTTAGGTTTCCTTTTAAAGCCATCCATCAACAGGTGCCCCCTCAAAAAACAAGACAAACTCACATGTGCCATGGTCTAAGCGTTGACACGAACAACTAACACTTGTCCAAAAACTTGCGCAACTACATCTCTAAAGCACCCAAAGCTACTGTAAAACCAGCCGCACGCAAAACACAAAACCAAAACAGTTTCAAGCCAACTCAAGCCCCCCCCCCACAGCCTGCATATCAGCGCTTTGAGCCTAGATGAAACCCACAAACCAATTAAGATCTACGCCAGCCCAAAGCCCACTTAGGCCCAGGGGAACGCCCAACCAGACCCAATTCCTTGGGGCTAGCGGTCAACTTGACAAGGGTATGTAACTTACAAGAACTAGAACCACCATCTCACCTCTTTTGGCATCAAATCAAACACGGGCTTCCAAAACAGTCCAAAGTCCCGTCCAGGATCTCCCCCCGGCGAGAGGAACACCTTGGGATCCCTTCCGCCCTGAAATCGGCATCGACCTCCGCGCTGGCTACCGATTCGCTCCGAGCGGCCCCCACAGCAAAGCCGCCCGGAGCCAGAGCGCCTGAGTGGTGGCCCACACCGCCACCCCGGCCGTCAGCAGCGCCATGAAGACGCTGGTCTTCTGAAAGGCCGATCCTCGCGGTTTCTGAGCGGCGGTACCCATTCCCAGCTCCGGAACCCCCAGCTCCCCAAATGGAGCACTGAGCCCAGGGGGTATTCCCAGCAACCCGGAACCAAACCCGGAAGCCTCACCTGAAGCTGCCCCAAAACCATTCCAGAGCCGATGGCAGGGAGATTCCTCGCAACCCAAATTGGAGCAATGAGACCAGGTGGTATCCCCAACCGGAACCCACAACCCGAACAGCAATGAGCCCAGGTGCCCCCCGGAACCCTCCCTGAAGCCCCAAACCATCCCAGAGCTTGTCTGGGCAGAGATAGCTTTCAGCTGGGGAAAAAGGAGCCGCTTTAAGCGGCCGATGATCTGGAGGAGTCACACCCAAGCTACTTAAGGGACCAAAGCTTTGCTGCAACATCATTTGGGAATTCATGTCCACCAACCACTTGTGAGGCGGCTTGCTCGTGTAGTTCATGGCCATTTGGATTACGGGATTGTTCAAGATGGGCTGCACGATTAGAAAGGCCGGTCACAAGAACTCAGACGAAAATTTGGAGACAAAAAGGGGAACCCCAAAATGAAAAACAAACTTTGAGAGGGCCAAAGTTGGTGATCTGCAGCACCTGCGGCATGTTGGATTGTTTGAGCAGGCCTGCCTCTGAAACAAAGGTTGGTGGTTTTCACCCCAAACAGGGCCCCCTGTCAGAAAGAAACCACACGCCCAGCGCAAGAAGGCGCCCATTGCGTTGGCAAACCCTGTGGGCAAGCTCGCTTTGGTCAAGCGGACTGGTCGAGTCCCGCCCACACACACACAGGTCTTGTTTGCTGGCTGAGTTGCTGCAAGGGCGCCCTTTTCTTTAGACTTGCCAAGTTGCTGCAAGGTCAGTGTCGCAGCTTGAGCACTTGAAGCGACCATCGCAGAGGGTCCCAAGGAAATTTCTCATATGCCACCGGTCTTACACGCACACGCAAGAAGAATGACTTGCGCACACCTTGCTCCTAAACATGCAGAAACAAAAGGCCAAGTCCACACCGCGAGGAACATAGCGCGTGCTTCGGCCAACATGCTTGTCCCCTGCAAGCCTTCTGCGTTACGTTTCCTGCTTTCTGAACCGCTGCGGGGGAAAACAACCCCAAGAGCGACTTGCGCATCTTTTTGCGCGCATACATGCAACCCTTGCTCAGTCGCTACTTTGACAAAAAGCCCACCTGCCAAAAAATGTAGGCTGCGATGCAGGGGAATTCTGACAGTCAGAAACCAGTTGGATCACCTCCTGCAGCACACACACACACATACATAAGCAAGTGTCTCTTGCCTTACTCACTGGAATCTATCCCAAAGTATAGCTTACACTGCCCTACAGGTAATAATCGCCGGGGCCGGACGTGCGAGAATCCAACCAAGGCTAGGGCAACCACTTGTGTTTTTGCATTGAGCTGAGCCAAGACATTGGTGTTCCATGTTGCGCGCACGACCTTTGACTGGCCTTGGGGGGTGCACCGGTCCCTCAGATTGGTTAAGCCTAGAAGGCGGCAAAGCGGCTGAAGAGCTCATGCTTCGACTCGGTGAACCTCTTCTCCATGAGGCGTGCAGTAGAGGAGCCCGACTCGGATATGAAGCATGGCACGATGAAGCACCTCTCCAGCGAACTGGGCCACTTGGCGTGTCAAAATTTATGTTTGTTCCTTTTGAAAGGCGCTACAAGGTCGCGGAATTCAACTGCCATACGCTGGATCTCCCACTTCCAGTCGTCGTGCGTGGCTAGATGAATACTCCTGAACACTATGCATTGAGGGCTCCTTCCGCACAAGCTGCTAGTACTTTAGAGACCTGCACTTGTCTTAATGGCAATCCTCTTTCAAATGTATGTTACCGTATGTTGCTTGACCCGCGCAGCCTGGTCTTGTCACAACAACTAGACATTTTGCTTTTTGTCGGGCTGTAGGCAGTGATGAATGGCTCCCTCTGCGCCCCTCCCCCCCGATCCGTGCAAAAGGGGAGGTATGTGTCGCCCTTTTGCGAATTGGACCCTCTTTTCGGTTCTGTTACGACTTGCAGAGGAACAACAGATGCGACCAAGCACCTCCCTGTCCCATACACCGTTTTCCTTGGGGAACAGACTTCATTTTAGGGTTCCAGGATGAACTTCGCAGGACGAGTACCATTGGAAACCTGCGGTCGAGCGAAGTTTTCGCATCTTAAGACATTCCCAGCTGACCATCGCCAGTGCTCTCATCCAGAGTTTCTACAAGGATCTCGTCTGGTCGTCAAGTTGCTGCACGAGTAAGTCATGAGCAAAGCCCGTCTACCGGAACAAATGTAAAGAAATCAGGCGACCCACACCTAGTCCTCCTTGACACTGTCCCTTATCATTTTTCATCTACCCTCTTTCCAACAATCATGGAAGTGGGCAGGGTGTCGGAAGACTATCCTCCTGGCAAGGCCCCTCCACTTCCTCCGTTCTCCGAGGAGTTGGAAATCACAGGTCACCTGGGGTCACTAAAAATGAAACCCAAAAGGCAAAGCCAGGTCAAAGGTCGAAAGTTTAAAAACATGGTGGGTCAAATCCCGTCCCAGTGAACATGCGATTCAATCCAACCACTGAAATAAAGCCTAAAATGGGCGGTGCTTTTTTACCAATGCCCCAAAATGAAAACCCATTGGTTTTGACAACCACAGCCACATGGTACCCGGGCTCTGCGTGAGGCTTCGAATTCCGCCGTTTGGTGGGGAGAAAAAACATTGGCGCGCCTGTGCCCCATTGCCAGCTCCCCAGGGTTGTCGGGAGCGCTTGCCTCAGAGGGCGAGGACATTGGCCAAAGGAAGTGCAAAAAGGCCAACTAACCAAGAGGAAAGTCGTCTTTCTACAGGGGTCTGTGCACTTCCATGTTACCTGGTGGGAGGGCAATGTCTGCCTCTCCCCCCTCCCAAACTACTTCCCCCCCAAACAGTTCTCCCAATTTGTTTAATCATATGTGGACATGAAGGGAAACAGGAGTACCCACACGGCTTTGTCCCAAACAGAACCCACAACATGTGTGGCTTTCTTTGGTTGTCCCGCCAAACAGCCCAAACAAAACTGTGCGGCACCGTCAACGGTTCATTTCCAAAGTCACCCCTTCAGCGGCAGGTTTCAAGGAACGGGTCCCGGTCTCCTTCACGGATCCCCTTCCATCCATCCATCCATCCATCCATCCATCCATCCATCCATCCATCCATCCATCCATCCATCCATCCAAGCACTGAGCCAAGTCTGTATCACTCCTACACTCGAGTCGCATGAGTCGCAACCTGAGCTGCCGACACCCGTCCATGTCTTCTGGTAGCCTCGGAAGGCTGCCAGGCTCTGGGAATCAGTTGCCCAGAGAACTGAATGGAGAAACTATGCCACTGGATACGCAGGGTGAAGATGTAACATGTGACATCCACTTCGGATTCATCAGAACAATGCAAACCAAAAGTGGGCCCAATACATAGACCAAACCTTTGAAATACGAGCCATCCTCAGACTTGTCTAGCGGGGTTGCTTAAGCTGAAGTGAGCGATACCCGGAATCAAACATAACCAAACTGGCATTCACAGTGGAATGTGGGACCCCAGCTAACGTCCATTCTAAAACAAACTGGACTCATCAGGACATCGCCGGTCCCATGAGTTTTGGGAAGTGTCAAACTAGGGACCTATTCCTGGGTGTCTTTCAATTTGTCCTCCAAGTTTGGGGTTCAATATTGACACCCTGTGTCTGGAGCGGAAGCATCTTGCAAAGAAAGGGCATGCTGCACACTCACTGAACTGTGCTCAAACTGCTCTCTGAAAGGTCCTGGCGGAGAATGCGGGCCGTTTGATCAAACATGGACATCAAGACAGGCGCCTGGAGTCAACCAACGTGTTCCTACCCCCTTTTCCTCAACAAGAGCTTCTACCCTTCAGGGGTATCAGGTCCACTCAGGCTTCGGCTGAGGTCCGAGAGGGCAGTTTGGGGCACCTGAAAGGTGGAGTCCTTGCAAAGCCGCACGCCCAGTACCAACCTTCTGCCTGTCGGGCCGGCCCTGTCCAAGTTGCCACGCAACCCACCAGAACATCCCTTTTGAAGGAACATAGGCTTCCAGAACCCCTCAGCCAGGTTCCATGTTAGTGCGCAGGAGCATACTTGGGCCATCTGAGAAATAATTTGGAAGTTCAAGTGTTCGGAAGAAAACCGCGAGTTTCCGTGCCCAACACCAGCCTCTTTCAATGTCCTTACTTTGCATTCAGCCAGCTCTACGCAAGGTGTCGAAGAATGATGTGGACGAAACTTAGGCGCATGACTTGTTTGGCATCAAGGTGCACGTGTGTGTGTGTGTCTGGGGTTTGTTTGTGCTTGTGTTTGTGTTTCCGTTCCGCTTGTACTTGTTTGCTTGTGTGCTTGCAGCTGCGTGTGCGCTTGTGTTTGTGTGTTTTGAATGTGTGTGTGTGTGTGTGTGTTTGCTTGTGCTTGTTGTTGTGTCTGTGTTTGTGCTTGTGCTTGTGCGTGTGTGTGTGTGTGTCATACATGCATGCATGGATGCGTGGATGGATGGATGCATGTTTGTGCGTGCCGGAGGGGCGGCCAGAAGGACGGGCGGGCGGGCGCACAGGCGGGAGGGCAGGCGGGCGGGTGGGCGAGCGGGCAGCTGTGTGTGTGTGCGCGTTTCTCTGTCTCACTCTCTCTCTCTCTCTCTCTCTCTGTCTCTCTCCCTCTCCCTCTGTGTTTGTGTATGTTTGTGTTTGCGTGGTGGTGTGTTGCTTGCTTGCTTGCTTGCTTGCTTGCCTGCCTGCCTGCCTGCCTGCCTGCTTGCCTGCCTGCCTGCTTGCTTGCTTGCTTGCCTATTTTCTGTGTGTTTGTTGTTTGGTGTTATATGCTTGTGTTTAGATTTGTTTGTCTTGATTGGTTGCTTAGTTGTGTTGGTTTGTTTGTTTGATTGTTTGTGGGGTTGTTTGTGTGATTGTGTCCTGGAGGTTTGTGTGTGTGCGGGTTTGTTTGTGTTAGTGACGGTGTGTGTGTGTGATTGTTTGTTTGCGTGTTAGTTTGTGTGGTTGACGTTCAGCTTGTATGATTGCTTGCTTGCTTGCTTGGTTGTGTGCTTGATTGTTTGGTTGCTCGATTGTTTGCTTGCTTGCTTGACTGATTGATTGATTGTTTGATTGCTTGTTTCTGCGATTGTTGTGTGTGTGTGTGTGTGTGTGTGTGTGTGTGTCTGTGTCTGTGTCTGTGTCTGTGTCTGTGTCTGTGTCTGTGTCTGTGTCTGTGTCTGTGTCTGTGTCTGTGTCTGTGTCTGTGTCTGTGTCTGTGTCTGTGTCTGTGTCTGTGTCTGTGTCTGTGTCTGTGTCTGTGTCTGTGTCTGTGTCTGTGTCTGTGTCTGTGTCTGTGTCTGTGTCTGTGTCTGTGTCTGTGTCTGTGTCTGTGTCTGTGTCTGTGTCTGTGTCTGTGTCTGTGTCTGTGTCTGTGTCTGTGTCTGTGTCTGTGTCTGTGTCTGTGTCTGTGTCTGTGTCTGTGTCTGTGTCTGTGTCTGTGTCTGTGTCTGTGTCTGTGTCTGTGTCTGTGTCTGTGTCTGTGTCTGTGTCTGTGTCTGTGTCTGTGTCTGTGTCTGTGTCTGTGTCTGTGTCTGTGTCTGTGTCTGTGTCTGTGTCTGTGTCTGTGTCTGTGTCTGTGTCTGTGTCTGTGTCTGTGTCTGTGTCTGTGTCTGTGTCTGTGTCTGTGTCTGTGTGTGTGTGTTTGCGCGTGTCTGTGGTTGTGTGTTTCCTTGTGCGTTTGTGTGTGTGTTAGTTTGTTTGCTTTGTTTGTTTGTTGATTGTTTGCCTTCTTGCCTGCCTGGCTGTCTGTCTGCCTGTTTGTTTCATGTTTGACTGTCTGTCTGTCTGTCTATCTGTCTGCCTGTCTGTCTGTCTGTAAGCCTGTATGCCTGCCTGCCTGCCTGTGTGTGTGAGTACCCTTTCTGGAGCGGTTGAAAGGATGTCTTGACACACACACACACACACGTGCCTGCAACGCGCCGGCATACTAGGGCTCTGACACATCGGT
>CAUJNA010003327.1:45000-237500 GCA_963377175.1 Effrenium voratum
CTCAGGACACAGTGGCTCAATCATTGAGGGCCCGAGTGCTGCAAAAATCCGACGGCTGGCCCAACTGTCCTCAATGTTGCACCTTTTCTGGGCTCAATGGGCCGGTGGCTGATGAAGGGAAAACCCTCAAAAAGAGGGACACACTGGGCGGAAAAGAGTCTTGGCAGGCTGGAATTCTGCAAAGACAAAACTCGAGGCAACTGCGAGGTTGATACATCTTCGAGGACCTCTGATTCATGCGGTCATCCGTCATCCAGGTCAATCCACAGTTGACTAACAATTGTATACTATCATCACTTCCAGACTGGTTACATACATGACTTTGCAGCTGGAATTATGTTTCGGATATTTATCTGAAGGAATCCGCAAAATTTGCCCAACATGAATTGATTCCAAGTAGCAGGGGAACCGACCCTGATTATTATGGACCTCCGGGTTAACTTCCGAGCCACTTCCCAGCACGAGCACTTCATATCCGGGGTTTGGCACGAAGCGCAAAGCTCCTGTGGCCTGCGCTCGGAACAACCGTCCAAGATGTCGACCCCCACACCCCTCCCCCCTGGAGTTGAACGGGTAAGCCACTATATCAACGGAAATGATTGCCCTGCTGTCCCCTGAAAACAGTGGTTGGCAGAAACCATCTTAGAGAACAAGCACCAAGAGGATCGTGGCAGTCAACTGCTCGGTCGCCTCACAAGAAGCCGAGCGCTTTGGTGTCGGGAGTCGATTTCGGCATGGCACCCTGTCAATTGGGGAGCTCCTTTGTTCAGTGGGCCTGCGTTCCAAGAACAGCTCACTGATTGATTGGGGGAAGGACTTATCAGTGTGAAGTGCTCCTTCAGATATCTAAAGAAACAGCCCGTGACAAAACGAGCCGATGCACCGAATTAGAAAGTCCAAACTTCCTCTTGACAGAAAATATTATAATCTATTATATGTTTAGGCCAAACAAATTGTGGCTGAGCAAGAATGGCAGGGCCAACGTGTCACCCGAAAAAAAGCCGGGCAGCGATCGATTTGAGAGGTTCGCTCCAGCCCTAAAGGTCCGAACCCGTTCGGCAAAACGAATGTGCGAACCCATGGGTTCGAATCTGAAAGCGAAAATTGCGCCTGGCCCATCAAGGTCTGGCTGTGAAGGTTTTGTTTAAACGGCTTACAAAGGGTCATTTACCATCCCAACCACAAATGTGCGGTGCGTTAAGCCAGGCATTGGTGGAAGCATGAAAACCACCTCTCTCTTTGACAGTTTGAGGGGGCCCCAGGCTCTTGATGTCCCTGGTGAAAGAATTTCACTCGATGGAACAATAATGATGCATCTGATAAATGCAAACTAAGGAACCGCCCTTCTAAACGTCAAAAACAAACAAAGTGATCACCGTATCCGGTTTGCCTCAGCTTCCAGTTGCCTCCAGTTGCCAAATGGATCCTGACAGGGCACTCAAATTGATCGAAAACAAAACTCAAGTCGTTCTACTTGGCCAATAACACATGACGTTGGCATTCATAAATTGCTTTGTTCAGCAGTCAGGTTTGATACAGTAGAAGTGGGTCGGTCTGGAAATGTCAGAAAAATCTGAAATGGGCTTTAGCACAGACGGGGCCCACAAACAGGTATCCTCAAACAAAGGAACACTGACATATAGTGCCTAAATTAGGCCGCCTCCTTGATAAATAGTTCACAAGGAAAAACCCAAAGGAAACCGTGGCCACCACTTGGCCCATGGTTTTATGGGCAAACTCCAAAAAGAACTCGTTGAGACTTCCAAGATCGCGCCTGCGTCTCGAGGCTGGGGGCCGATACCTGGCTTGGAATGTGTGGGGGGCGGCCTCCCGAAACTTGGTAAAACATGGTAAGAAACTTGGTAGTTGACCTGGCAAGTGAGAAAGGCTTCGAAGGCGTCGGACCCTTGGAATCCCTTCCACCCGGGTCAGCCTGTGAAAAACATGGTCCCGACATGCACTCGGAACCTCCGAAGATTCCCGCCGTGCGGCCAAGGGGCAGTCACTTTGCCGTCCACCCAGTGAACCTGCACCGGAAGCGATGCGGCTGGCTTCAGCTAGATGAAATTCAATATCTCGAGCTGGTGATGTGCAAGGAACTTTGGGGCGAAGGGGTCATGCAGAATCTGCATCTTACCGACACCACCATTATCGTACAGTTTGAAGGTATTGTGGCGTACGCAGATTGATTACGACATGATATTCCTGTCATGATTGTGCAAGCCTTGCCCTCAAAGTGCGACACCCCGGGATTTGTTTCAGACCATACCACAGCAGGAAGCATGCTAGCATCTTGTCAGCAAGGAAGTCAAGCCGCTCCCTGCTCTCCTGGAGAGGAGGTAACATACGAAGCCTACTTTTGACTCCCGAACGGTTGGAAGAACCCAGACTCAGCCTAGCAAGCACCGAGACTCCCCCAACATCCAAGCGACAAACATTGGCGGTAGCCTGCTGGATTGCCAAGGACGTGCAGTCATGATTTGAGGGCTTCCGAGGGCTTCTATATTCTTCGACACCAAGAAGTGCACGTATTGTCTATCCCAAACAAAAGGGGTGAGCCTCGTGTTCGAGGGTCGCCCTTTTCGGTCCCATGCACAGCCCGGCCCAGTCTGGCAGATCGCATACGCCATACTAAATGTCCCAGCAGCATTGCCCAGCCACAATCAATCGATCCGGTTGAAACTTGGAAGATCAGATACGGTCAAGTTGCTTTGGACAAGTACATCTTTGCTCAGCCCCGCCCAAGGAAGATACGGGAACACGAGAGACGCACGGTTCGTGTTGGAACAATCTAGCGTATACTGGGCTCCAACAAACCTTAGTGAGGCAACGAGGTTCCTTCCAGGTGCAACCCAACATCATGGGATTCCTTTCACAATCCACAAAACAAAACATGCCCCGAGGTTGTCCCAACGGTACCATGGCTGACCCTCTACAACTCTTCAAGACGTGCTTCTTAAAACAAGGCACCACACGTGCTGTTCGAACAGTGTGTCAATGTGTCGCATCTCCATCTTTTTTGGCGCTCGTTTCCGAAATCTGAGAAATCGTCTATCTCAAATGGGCAACCCCGAAAAAGCTGAATTCAGGGTGGTGGTTTTGCTGGGGGTGGCCCCTGGCCCCTGCCCGATGCCAATCCTGCCTCCACCGCTTCAGTGACGCTGCCACGGCGCAGGCGGCCCAGCATGCTCCGCCGCGCCAACGGCGCCAAGGGCGCCGGCAGATCTGAGTCGAGCCCACACAAAAACGCCATGGGTACCCTCCCTCCCACTAACATAGCACCTGTGGGAGAGTACCTGGAAGATCCGTTTCCTCTGATAGGGACCATTTCCGTGGTGCCATGTTAGTGGGAGAGAGGGTAGCTAGTTGTGGGAAACCCCCATTTAGTTGGTGCTGAAACAGGCCGACAGAAGTTGGGCTGAGCCAAACAAGCTTGCCCCTTGACATGGTTTCACTCACATGGCCAAAGATAGTGGCCACACGGATCCCAGTGGATCGAGTTGCAGCTATGCCATCAAAGCCGACACGGAAACATAGCAAGAAACTTGGCCCTCCCCTCGCAACATTGGAGTACACTTTTTCCGGCCACGCAAAAAACCGCCTGATCCAATGACGTGCCTGAGTTCATTTCAGGGGCAACCAGCAAGATGAGTCAAACGGACAACTTGGTGATCGGTCTGGAACATCCATCCAGGCACACAGTATAGCGTGGAAGATCGCCACACAGTCGTTTCGACTATATCACACAACAAGGAGTTCCTCGAGCAAGTATCACCGAAGTCTTGAACTGCAGACATACTCAGGCGCAAGCTCTACCAGTCAGCAAATCGCACGTCCTCCGAGAATTCCCCGAAACCCCAGCCTTGCCAGACAAACGTCCAGCCAAAGCCCATCGCCCCACGCGGCCGAGGCGCCGAGGTTGAGAGCCCCCGCCAGCTTGGCGGCGAAGGCCTCCGCTGCTTCGCGACCTGGGACCCGAGAACTCACCAACCCAAAAATGGGCAGCCCGAGTTTGGGGAGCTGGTTTTGCGGGAAACCCGGGAAAACACGGCGTTTTTTGGGGAGGTCCCCTATTTTAAGACACCCAGATGTGGATTTACCTCTGCCGGAAGTGAGAAAGTGAGGATCTTTTGGCACTTCCGACATGGCGAATGTTCCGTTGTGCGCCTGCAACTCAATTGTTGGAGGGTAACCAACAAGGGAAATCGCCAGTGGTTTGGGAGTACCTTGAACATCCATCTCCACATATGTAAGCGCCAGGGTTGGAATGTCTAAGCCAATGGCCCAAGCATACCATGCTCGAGCCGGCGCCTTCCTTCTTCGCACCGCGGGCGCTTCAGCACAAAATGCACCTCCGGCCTTTCCGAATGCCGATCTTCCCCAAGCGCAATATCAGCCACAGGCCTCTGAAATACATGAACAACTTGGGGCGGCGTCAAACCAAAGCGCGTGTTCTAGGACCCCAGTCTCATGCTACGCAGCCTGCCAATTCGGTATAGAGCGTGCCTATGTTGACAACTCCCGCTATGCATCATTACGCATTTGCTCGAAAATCAACACGCCTGATCTAGAATGCACATATCATCATATTTTGGGAAAGCAAACCACATTGGTACATCAAAACAAAGACTTCCACCAGAACAAACCAATCTCCGACATCCAGAACGCTTGCTCGCACCTTCATTCAAACCGACCCCCTACCCCGAGGCAAACCACCAAGTGCCCCACGATCCCCCTATCCCCAAAAGAGAAAATACAAGGCGCACGGCACGGGCCCCCCATCCACTTTCGAGAAAAAAAAAACAAAGTGGACCACAAACCGCGGGGCCCATTGAACCGCCGGCCTTGGCCGACGGATGCATCGAAAGGCTCGATGGCCAAGGCCGCCTTCACCTTCTGATCGCGCAGGTTTAGAGCCTGAGACGTGAAGGGAAAACGAATACTGCCATTGGCTTAAGCTCCATGGAAAAAAATACAAGTATTTCCGGTAGTGATCGATTCCCTTGAAAACCAACCAGGGAAATCATGACATATTCTTAAGCAAATGGAAGAATACTTGCTGGTGCTCAGGGAATGAGAAATGGAAGTGACCATCCAATTGGTGGGTTCCTTTCAGGGGACCCCTGGGTTCATTCCCGCAAGCAAGAAATGGGGCCCTATGACTTGGGTTCGCGGCGGTTTTTGAGGGTACCGTTTTCAGGTGGGTTAAAACGGAAACAAACAAAAAACCACCGGAGAGGGGAAGCGGGTTTCCCCTATTCTGACACTTGAAGGAAGCACAATCCTTTTGGAAAAGGCATGAGAAACAACCTGACACTAAGCATCGCAAGGAGTCTGGTTTGCTTTCGACACATACGCATCTATGCCCGGGCGATGGCAAGCCCAAAGACAGAAGATTAACTGTGCTGATTTACCAGTGCTCGGCCTTCTGTGATTGAGACAACGACACATTCTGCCGAGGGGTTTAGCCAGGCGATTCACACTGGTTTGGCCAACTAGTTCTCCTTTCAGCGCAAGCAATCAGTGTGAGGCGTAAAATGTCTAAATTAATACCTCTGCACAGGCTGGCCTGATGCTTCTCACCCAGGCTGGCTTCCACTGTTCACCTTCGGACCCTCCAAGGTCAGTCTTGTGGGAAATGCCATGGAGATTGGCGAAATCGAAGAGAAACCGTGCAACCTGATGCCTGGGCCTTGGACAAAACTGCTATTCCCAAACCGAAAACGTCCGGGGTCCCTTAAGGACCTTTCTCCTTCGGCGAGCCTGCTTTGCCCAAAAAACACGTGCGCTCGTGAAAATGCGGGAAGGTCTATTGACTGCGATCTGCCCTGGCGGTGGAACACTGACCATCATTGCGAGACGAAACACACACACACACACTGATTTAGCAGTCGTAACAGTTGTAACAGTCGTAACAAACACCCTTGAACACCAACAGGGAAGCAATTCGCACCTTAAGCAAACGCAAGAATAGTTTTGGAGCAGGCTTCATTCATCATAGCTCAGACTGAGTTTCTCAATTGAACCAGGGGATGATGGTTCATCAGTGCCCCAAGCCAAAGGTGGCAACTTAGCTAATCTCACCCTGTAGCGATCACCCAGCACAACTAGCTGCATCGCGGTCCGAACTCCTCGTGTTGGGGATTGCGGCCCTTCGATCTGTACTGATACTGTGGATGGGCGAAATCGGGCACCAGTTAGTAGGTGGTTGATCCCCATCCATCACATTAGATGCAGGCTCTTGTCCATCCGCAGCATGTCAGCCAATATGCTGCACCTTTGGAATCTGTGTCGATGATGTGTGCTGTCTTCCCTCATACTGTGGAGCCATTGTGGTTGCTGTGGAACCATTCTTGGTGGGGTCCGCCAATATGAAATTGTCTGTTGCAACTCCTTGAAACGCGGGGCATTGTCCGGCAGCAAGCCATTTGAGGGCAAAGCCTGCTGAGTCGCAGTGAAAAACCAATTGTTGATCCTTTCAATCAGAAGAAAAAAAACAAGGCCCTGTTGAAACAGGGTTTGTATGGGTTCGTGTCCAAATGGGGAACCCCAACAAATGGCCATGTTCATATTCGGTTCCCTTTAGAGCAATCCCAAAAAGGCTTCCCTCCAAATACCACACGCACGCGTAGTCACAGTCCAACGGTTCGCTTCGAGTCGCCTGGGCGGCCTCAGGCCATTCTTCCAGATTGCACACCTGAGCTGCGCCGGCGACACCTCACCTTCCCTGAGGCTGCCTCCCATTCAACCCCGAGCTCGGGGGAAACAACTCAGGAAGCCAAAGGTTGCATATGAGTTTCACAGCAACCTGGATGGCACGTGAGCCGACTGGCCAGCTACTTTCCAAAACATGTCAAGTGCGCCGACGTAGCTGGTACTGTCAGGCTCCGAAGGATAGGCACACCATACATCACCGCACCCTTTAAGCGTTTCGTCTCGAGACAGATCAAGTAGTTTCATGTCCGTTGCTTTGGTTCATGGGTTCTAAAGCTGTTTTTGCGTGGATAGGAACATCCCAAACTGCTACAAAAGGACATATCCCACAAACAAAAACAGCAAACCCTGCTTCTTTTTCTACCTTTCCATTTACCAGGGCAACCCATTTTGGGGTTACCCTATTTTTGACCCACGGAGCATATCCCACCACCCACCACCCACCCACTACCCACTCACCAAAAGCTCGGCCGAACTCCTCCACCCGCCAGGGCGCTGGGCCACCAAACCCCGGCGCGGCGATGCGCCGCAGCTGGGCGCGCAGCTGCGGCTCCTCCAAGTTCCGGCCGCAGAGGAAGACTTTGCCTCGGACTTGGCTGTGGCTCAAACTAAGTCGGGGAGCCTAAATGGGGAGCCTAAATGGGCGTGGCTCAAAATCAATCAGGAGGGCTCGCGCAGGTTTTGGTCCATAGTTGCACTTACCAGGGTTCCATTTGGGTACCGGTGGTTTGGAGCCACAGGCATTTGGCTGTGGTTCCAAAATAAGTAGCGGGTGACTGGGGCCCGTCCAGGCAGGGGCCCTCGAAATTGGGCCGCTTAGCGAGTGACTGGGGAAGTCCCGGCTCCAAAACACATTTGGGTGTGAGTCAAAAATAGGGTAACCCCAAAATGGTTTGCCCTGGTAAATGGAAAAGTAGACTAATGCCTGCGGTCCAATTCCTGGTTTCATTTTGACCCATACCCATTTCCACCCGGGTCATGATGTCCGTAGGCTGCGCTGAAAAAAAACACATCCGGGTCATGCTTCGTATAGCTGCAAATGTTACAAATTACAAACTGGATCCAAGTAAAGGAACTTACAACCCGGTGAGCTCGCTGCAAAAATACGGGGGCACATGTAATATTTCCCTCTCAACATCACCAAACAAAACCTAACAGGTGATGTTGCAAACAGCGAAAAACGGAAACACAAGGACATTGTCGAGAAGAATGTCAACCCGTTGACCACTATCCCTCTCCCCTCGCTTTTGGACCAGGATTGTGGAATGGCCCACTTCTGCCCTCTTGCTAGGCAAACAGGGATAAGTTAATGTTCTAAAATCCATGTCTTACAAGTCGTTCTGGGGGAATGTAACACAGGGGACGGTGACCCTTTGCACTGAACCTTCTGATTTCACCGTCAGGTGTAACTTCTGATTCTTTCCGCAAGGGCTCACTCAGGCTCTCTCTGCAGAGGGAATCAATCTGAGGCTTTGCAGCCGGGCCTTTGAGCAGCAGTGAGAAATTCCAATGCCAAAATAGCGAAGGATTTGGTACGTAGCCACTCCGTTTGTCTTCTACGTATTCTTACCCCTTAAAACTCCAAGCCCTGGGGAAGTTAATCTTTTACAGACATATAGCCCCCAAAAAGTTGAAAAGTTGTGTTTTTAAGAGGTAAGTATTTCCCGCCTTTCCAACTGCTTACTTGCCGCTGCCTGAAAGCCCGTCTACGCTGGTTCTCAAGCCAGTTCCCGTTAGGAACGGCAACCTTTTCCACCCAGATTCCCCTCTCAAAAGTTGAACAGTCAGTATTGCTCATGGATGCGATCTCTGCCTCGCCAAACTTCTGCACCTTTGCTGGGAAAGGGCAGTGCTGCGAGTCATCAATGACCACCGCGTCGATGGCAGCCATGGTTCTTGTGGCCAGCCGAGCCTTTTGCCAAGTCACAGCCTCCGCGATCTGTCGCTGCGGCATCAAAGGCAGACTCCTGGCCAGGGAAGTGGTGCAAGGGGGCTATGGGGGGAGCAATCTGAGGAGAAGCCAGGGATACGCCTTGGCAAGTGAAGGCTGGGAAGTGGTCAATGTTCAAAAATCCTCAAAAATACCTTTGGACACTTTTCCAAGGACACAACCAGGGTTTCAAAAGTGGTTCCTGCTGTTGTACAAAAGCAGGCGATTCGTTCAACATCCAGATTTAGATCGAAGACATCGCTGTTATTTGTGCAGTATGCGCATTTGATACCCCATCTCCCACTAACATGGCACCCCACACGGGTGTGTCCATCCATAACTGATCCAGGTACTCTTGTACAGGTGCCATGTCAGGGGACCGCAGGATTTAGTCCTTGTTTCCATTTACCAGGGTTCCATTTTGTGGTTACCCTATTTTTGACTCACACACAAATGTGTTTTAGAGCCGCACGGACTTCCCCAGTCATTCCCCACGCGGCCCACCCCTGACCACCGCCTGGACCGGCTGCGCAGGCGCAACGGCGCTGTCCGCCGCCGCCCGCGTCACGGGGGAAATCTCCAGGCGCCCGCGGAAGAAGCCTGGGCCCAGGCGAAACGGGCTGGAAACGGCCGGTGGAAGGGGTGGGAGACACACGGCCGGAGTCTCCAAATGATCCGCTGCAAATTAGTTGCTCTAAGCAACGCTACACCAACCACATTCTTGTGGAGGGTCGAGAGTCGAGACTGGAAGTAATGGCAAGTTGGAAAGCCAGCACAGCTATGTTGGAGCTTGCCACACTCAACCCCGCTTGCATCTTGTGGCCGCCAGTTCGGTGTCCCTTTGGAAAAAACATATTAGCTCCGGCAGATCAATAGAGCCGAACCAAAACCTGTGAACTCCATCGATGAGTCAACCGGCAAAACTAGGAGTCTGTCTCAGAGTGATACCATGTCCATTCACAACTCCGTACCATATGTACATACATAATACGTATATGTATTATATATATATATATATATGTATACATATATATATATATGTTTCGTATATGTGTAGAGTATGCCATTCAGGGCAAATAGTAAGTAGGATCTTAGAGAACCTCCTTCCCCGCCTTCCACCACCACCATGGGCAGCGCCCAGAGCCGCTCCACCGGAGGGGGGAACTCATCTCCCCTAGCACGCGTCCGGCGGCGAGTATTAAGGAAAACAGTCCGAAGACATCGGCCATGAGCCTGAAAACATAGAGGCCATAAGCAAGAGCAGCCAACAGAAACATGTGAATCTGGTTCAACTCTGGTGGTTTGTGTGGAATTACTGGCCAAATGAACTCTCGCACGTCGTCGTTCCTTTAAGCCCGCTGACGGCCATGGCTGGCTAAAGGCCAAATAAATAGCCGCGGCTGATGTCCTTTTGGCCACCACAATAACATGGCCCAAACGAAGACAAGACTCCTCGTCTGGGCCATGGTCATGGCTTCCTAAAATAGGCATTGGTTCAATGGCGACCGCAATCCCAATGGAAGCAGGCGGTCTCGGGGCGGGCCCGAGACCGCCGCATCCAGGTGGCCACGGTCTTTGTACTTTGCGCTTTCTCAATGGGCGAATCTAACTGGATCATGATGTTAACATTCATCATCTGAAACAAAAGATCCCCGGGAAGAGACCCTGGGTGAAATCTGTCGCAAACCAAATCCAGTTGCTTGATCGTTTATCAGACGCATCGCCTCTCGCAGTGTTCCGGCAGGAAGGCGAGGTAACCCTGGATGCGGTATGCCTCGGCAAAACCGTGAAAGGTTGCAGGGCTCTCTGCATTTCCTCTTTGAACATCACCCCACCAAAAGGAAACTCACTTTGCATTGGCCCAATGCTTTGCTTTTAAAACCCCGCAAACCCGGGGAAAACATAGGGTTTCTGCGGCCTGAGGGCGTCATTGGGAGGGTCGCGGGAGCCTGGTTTATCCAGTGCCGGAGCACTGGACCCCGCCGCCGTGTTTTCACTGTTCGACTTCTCTATCTGATCTCTGGACCCTACGACTGGACCTGTGCCCCTTGGATACAACAAAAATCTCAGATTCAGATTTGCGGCTCCAAATGCAAACATTGCGTCGAGGGCTTGTTGGCGCTACCCTTCGAGGTGGTAAACACAAGAATAATACGAGTGAGTCTCAAAAATGAAGAACACTCTCCCAAAACACAGTGTGGTTTCCCTTCGGATTGACTTTAACGCAACCCAAATCAAGTACCCTCAAACGACACACATCTGTGTCTTGATCCTGGCAAGCTGGGCTGATCCTAATCCACAATCTCTACAGGGAAGCCACTACAAAGGCGACCCCAAGCAGAACCCGAGGTTAGGATTAAGCAAGGATTACCTTTGAACAGCCCACACCTTCTTCCGGCAAAATGATCCTGACAGTTTGATGAGTCCCCTGGGCAAAACTAACTGTCCCTTCCCCTCTGGCCCTCTGGCCCTCTGGCCCTCTGGCCCTCTGGGCCCTCTGGGCCCTCTGGCCCTCTGGCCTGCGTGCGCGTGCGCGTGCGCGTGCGCACACGCGTGTGCGTGTGCGTGTGCGTGTACGTCTGCGTGTGCGTGTGGGTGTGGGTGTGGGTGCGCGTGTGTGTGTGTGTGTGTGGCATTCCCCTTGCCTTGGTTTGCATGGCGCTGTTTGCCATGTGAAGGTATGTTATGCTGGCAGGCACCTGAGCCATGAAAACCCGGGTAGGGCCAGTCCTAACCATAGGTCCAGATATCCGGAAGTCTCCATGGGTTTGTAATAAATCATTTTGGGCAGAAGGCGAGACGCACAAGCGCACGCGCACGCGCACGCACACGCACACGCACACGCGCACGCACGCGCACGCGCACGCGCACACCCACCCACACACACACACACAAACACACACACACACACACACACACACACACACACACACACACACACACACACACACACACACACACACACACACACACACACACACACACACACACCACCCACACACACACACCACACACACACACACACACACACACACACACACACACACACACACACACACACACACACACACACACACACACACACACACACACACACACACACACACACACACACACACACACACACACACACACACACACAAACACACACACACACACACACACACACACACACACACACACACACACACACACACACACACACACACACACACACACACACACACACACACACACACACACACACACACACACACACACACACACACACACACACACACACACACACACACACACACACACACACACACACACACACACACACACACACACACACACACACACACACACACACACAAACACAAACACAAAAACACAAAAACACGGAAAAAAACACAAACACAAACACACGCACACACACACACAAAAACACACACACACACAAAAACACACACACACACACACAAAAAAAAAAAAAACAACACAAACACAAAAACACAAAAACACGGAAAAAACACAAACACAAACACACGCACACACACACACACACCACACACACACACACAAAAACACACACACACACACACACACACACACACACACACATGTGTCTCCCAAAAAGAGAGCATTTCCCGCGGACCAACCGATGGATCTCAATAAATTCCGAACCGACTTGGGCTTAGATCACAAAGCGGTGAAGCCATCCCCCACATCCAAAAGCAATATCAACCCGGTTGTTGGGGGTTGGTTTGGAGATTCAACTGAAACCCAAAGCGGCCAAACAATGACGTCCACAGCCATGGTTTCGGAAGACAAAAGATATAACCCATTTCTTGAGGTTGGTGTTTGGTTTGGAAACCCAAGGTTAAATCAAGTGAGTTGCCTCTGGAAAGCAAGCAAGCAAGCAAGCAGGCAGGCAGGCAGGCAGGCAGGCAGAAGCAAGCAAGCAAGCAAGCAGCCGGGCCTCGCCGCTGTCCAGAAGCATCTGCAGCATGGCTAAGGCGGCCTAACGCGGCGAAGGCGATTCGAGTCTATAGGATTCTTAGACCAACCACCAACATAGGGGTTGTTAGCGTTGTTAGCAAACAATCATGACGTAAGTTGGTTGGAAAGTACCCGTACTACACCCCCTCTCTATTTTATTCGCCGCTTGTATTACATCCCTGCAACTTGACTTGGCGACCCGAAAAGGGGTCCTTTAAATGAGGTTCCTCAAAGAATAAAGCAACTTGTGCCGGGCAAATTGACTTTGAAGGAAACTAAATACCTGCAACTACGAGTTCAGAGCAACCCATGTCCATCCGTGATCTAGTGATCCAGAACAGAGGTCCAGTCACAACAGGGATGAAGCCAACATGGGGTATTAGAGTTGACATTCCAAAAATTGAAAAGACCCTTTGGGGGCAAGGATCCGTTCTGGAAACCAGCTATGGAACATCGATATCAATAATCAAACATTTTTCAGCTAAATAGAGTAACCAACGAGGTTTGCCAACAGGTTGACACCAAATCTTTGGGCAAACATCGGCTTTCAAGTCCAAAGGGTTCTTCACTTCAGACTTTACCTAATGGGACAAAATGCATGGTCCCCCCCCCCTCGGCCAAAAAACCAAAAACAAAACACCGGACTATCCAGGTAGGTCCCCGTAAAAACAGCAAGCGGGTTTAGTACGTCCTAGCAGGCAGTTAATTTCTTTTGGCAAGTGTCTTACAGGCGCCATCAGAAAAGGTGCGTACATACAGAAATCCCACCTCCGTAAACTAGTATTGCTTTTACCCCCGTTAAAGCGGATTAGGGGTTGCTTGTTTCAACCAATTGGTATGTGCAGACTAGGGGGCCCCCAAAAAAATGGTGGGTTCCTGTTGTTTTTTCTTTTCACCAACCAGTACGGGGTGCTCAATACCACACACCCAAAAACAAAAAGTCCCCAACCCCATGCGGTGCGAGGGGCGTCCAGGGACTTGAGGCCCCCCTTGTGCACCAGGCACGCGGTGCTGCAGGCGGCATCGTGGCCCGAGGCTGTGGGGCCGAAGGAGAACCTGGCGAATGCTTCGAGCCTTCACGACGGCCGCTTTTTCCTACTGTGGCTGGACGAAATCCATTTCGCACCACCGAAGAAGTCTAGGTCCTCGAGTCCTCCAGTTTTGGAGGTTAGAATAAGGGTACCCCTTTTTTTCTGTGGTCTATTGTAGTAGTGGGGTGATGATGATTATTGGGATGATTATTGGGAGAATTATTAAAGCTATTGGGATTATGGGATGATGATCCCACAATTCCAATGATCAAGACCACCTAAGAAATCATGGGATGATCATTCCATTGTAAATACCAACAAACAATGCTTTCCCATAATTTACACTTGGTGCAGGATTTTGTCCACTCACAGTGTGGCGTTGGCGACAAGTGCGAGGCAAAAGGCTGAGGGGAGCTGGGCGATTCTGGGTGGTTTTCCTCAAGCCAGGGAATCCGTCCGTGTTTCGAAACCCAAACCTGCTTCGTGCTCTCCATTGTACTCTTTGGTGTATGGGCATCAAAGACGTCCAGGTACAAGGAGGAACCCCTTTGTGACCATTGTTGGTGGGTCAGGCAGCCACCAACAAAAAGAGATCATACAACACAGCGTCCCAGAATCAATGTTGTGACGCACCCTGTTGGGTGAGCAACAGAAGTCCTGTGCGGAAACATCACGCCAAAAGGACATGCACTTTGCGAGGACAAACATGGTGACGTTTCAGGTGACAAAATGGGAACGTATGAGGACCTGTGCATCTTTGGGCAGCAAAGCCTCACGCTCCTCTGGCCCCTTCGACAACCCTGGTTCAGGCGCTGCCAATGATCCAGTGGCTATTTTAGTCGCTTGTTTTTCTGCATCCTACTGAAAAAGAACGTTTGTCAAAAGGAACACAACAATGAAACCCTCACTTCCAGGGATTTTCATTCTTGACACCATGGCCATATTCCGATTGCCGGGGTTGACCGGCCTCAGTGTCGGTGGCACAGGGGGCATGGCCGAACAAGTGCTCGCTCCGGAAGGGCGCCGGCTGGGCAGTTGCGAAAGGCACGACATGACGGTCCTCAGTCGTGACGTGAGCGATCAGGACATGAAGCTTGCTGCGTATAAAGCCTCGTCAAAAGAAAAACGCCCGCCCAACACGTAAAAAGAAGAAGAAGAAAACAAAATGCACGACTGGATGACACAAAAAAAAAAAAACACTACTTCAAGTGGTGCGTGTATTTTATCGCTGTCACCAATCCTGCACTGAACGCCCAACCTGCCCCTTTGAAAGAACGACGCATGGGGCATAGCAACATGTGTGCCTGGGATGTGCGGCCCCAATATATATATATATATATACATATATATATATACATTATTGATTTATTGCTTGCAATGTACATGTACACATTTATGTGAATACACACATATTAAGTATCTCTATGTGTACTCCCCTTCCCAGTTTATACAAGATACTTATATGTATACTGCATATACATGCATGGTCCCAAGCCACCAGAATCATCAGCCCCCCAAACACGGGAATCATCCTGTGCAGAAATACCGCTGCTTCGCGCAGCAACCACTAGCAACTGAGAATCCCGCAGCCATGTTTGATTCATGGACTCAGGGAACACCCACCATTCATCAAGCCAAGAGGTCTACCTAGGTCCTCCAGTAGACAGCTTAGAATATGGGTACCAACCTTTTTCTGTAGTCTATTTTAGCAAAGGGATCCCTCCCCCCAAAAAACAGGGTAAAAGGGCACTAGCTACTTGGGGCCAGAGAGCCTGCGCAAGGCTGCGCGTGTTACCTCAGGGACTGAGACACATGGCGCTGGCTGCGGGCTTTTGCCGAGCAAGGCTCTCCGGGCCTCACCCATTCCGAAACCAGGCCAACCCCCGCCTTTCCGCCCAGGAGCGCTCCAGGGAGGTCGCAGAAGCTGCAGGGCCCAAGCAGCGCTGGCGCAAAGCCCGGCTCCGAGGCCAGTTCCAGGAGCATCTCTCGGGTGCGCTGAACCTGCGGAGGCTTTGGGCGGGTTTCTTGCGAAACGAAGGATCGGAAGAGCCAAGTGGTGTGGTCAAAATCAACAGCTCATCCATGTAGGTAGTTGTTTGCTTCTCCTTTGAACCGGTGCAATAAGGGTACCCTGAACATCCATTTGCAACCTCAGCGAGGTGCTAACGCATCAAAACACCGCGCAACGTCCACCAGAAAGGCTATGGCGACGAGACGAGAGACAAGGGCCGCGACCAATGATCTTCTGCTGCATCTGCTCATCTGGTTCCAGCAAAAGGTTTCCCTTGGAAGTTGGCAGGTGTTGCCATCCATGGAATTCTCTATATCATCTCAGTAGGCCGAATTCCCAAAAAGAAGCACTCAAGGACAGAAAGGAAAAAGGAGGACCAAGGAAGGAAAAGGAAGGACAAAGGAAGGCATAGGAAGCAAAAAGGTTCAAGACCAAACAACCAAGTGCCGCAGCCTGGAGTAGCCCTGATGCTGGCCTTGGCCCGCATCTGGGGTAAAGAAAATCATACTTTTAGATTCGATTTCAATTGAATTCTACCCTGGAATATGAAATAGTTTCCGGAGAAGACTCCACTTGTAATACACCCCGTTTATAAATTGATAGACACTGCCCAAAATTGAAGGCGATTTGCAGTTGCGGGAAGACTCCGGAAACAGGTACTTCGCTCTCTGGCTCGCCCTGCGGAAAAAGCCCTTTGGACTTTGCAAATTGCTACCTTCAAATGGCACCCAGATCTGCACTGGCAAAGTGTCAAGCCTTGCTCAATCCTATAGTCTCTCAGTGCTTCATGAACAACACGGCCCCCCTTTGATGGGTCATTTTGACAGAACATGACAGAACTGGATAAGCATGGAAAAAGGTGCCCGAAACGGGGGTGTTGTCTGGTGCAAAACAATATAAGCACAACTACAAAAACAAGCAAACATAAACAAGCAATCAAGTTCGTAAGCAAACACCACACAACAAACACAAACTAACAAAAAAACAGAAGGCAGGGCCGTTCGGCTTTCCACTCCTGGCCGAATCCTTGCCCTGCCCACGCACCCGCCTGTTCTCCGGCGTCTGGCCTTGCTGCGCTTTTCAATGGCATTGCACGAAGATTCAAAGGGCTGAGGTCTCCCATTGACCCGGACACACGCCATCTGGCTATGAATTTTAAGACGGGACCCTTTGGTGGACATCGTTTAGGTGGGGATTCATGTCCACCAATCACTTTTGAGGCGGTTCTCTATTAACAGTCATGGCCATCTTGAGTTGTCCAAATCAGTTTGGTAGGAAACCAGCTGCATGTTTCAACCAGTCATACAATGGTGGTTCAGATTCAAGGAGCCAGGACTAGCTGCACCACAGTTCTTCAGAGCTCAAGGTTCCCAGCATTTTTCACTGCTGCTGGTTGTTTGATACCGCGGCTCTGGGAGCCAGGACTTGGACTGATGACGCGATGTCCCACTCTTGGAGATGGTCGAGAAAGCCAGCCACAACTTGGAAGGCCAACCTGTTCAAGCCACCCAAAAGCGAACTTCCGTATGGTTAACACGTTCCCACACTCCAACATGTCTATAAACAGCCCCCATCTGCCAGCCCTGCGACCTTGCGACGAGCCTCTTGAGATGAGTACCCCACGCTCAATGACTGGTAAAGAATCCAAGGCACAATCGCAATAGACCTAACGTCATATCCCAACACTTCAACTCGACGATATGCTGATTCCGGTCATTGCACGTCACTTCCCCCTTGCGGTTCCGTGTTCCTCGGCTTTGCGTTGTGTGGGCAGTATCCCCAAGTCTGCTCAACATGTTTAAGAATCAAAGGCCGGAATGTTCCCTACCTGTTCAGGGTCGAGACTAACTCCAAGAGGTAAGACGAGCCCGTCGCAAAAAAAGGCCCTCAATACCCCTCAGTTGCCCACGAACTGAGCGGTGAATCGCCAGGCGAATCGTTCCTAACTGGATCCTTGTCTGACTTGCCCATGTTGCCAAACAAGAAAATGGGGAAAGATATGAAGATGGGCCAGAAAGGTGGATAATAGCAGCAGCAAACAGGGTGCAAAAGGGTTGCGAAAACGGGGGAGAACAAAAACACGGGCGAGAAAAGGGGAAACTTGAGAAAAGTGCAAACGAGGGGCCCTGGACACTACACGACCCTCAAAAGTGGCATAATGTAGCCCTGATTGTGGGGCAACGACCTCATGTTTAGGGCTCATGAAGACTCCAGTGATTTGTGTTCGTTTTCTGCACCCCACAAACTAAGCATTGGACGACAGGTCGAAAAGAGGACTTAATATTTCAAAAAAGGGGGACAAGTCCCCAAATTAATGTTGGGGTCTTTGCGGGAGAAGCCAAAAGCCCTCGGGTTGGAGGGGAGTTCTAACACCTGGCATTTGTCCGGGGGATTAAAACAAAGTAGGTGTTTTATCCCCTGACTGCATTTAACTTGGACAGAGGGACACAACACAAAAAAAAAGAAAAAAAGAGAGCAAATGCGGCACCCGTAGCATTGACAAAAGGAGGGAACAAAAACAAACAAACATGGGCCAGCCGCATCCGACGCCTGAAGGCAAACCGTCGAAAAGTCGAGAAGGTTGGGCAGTCTGGCAATAGAACCGGGGGATGTCTCCCACCCCCCGGCCGCACCCATTGCGAAGCGACGAGTCGTGGTTCAGCAGCACCAGATCCGCGCTCCTCAGCTGCGCCAGGCCCCGGGATCCTGAGCGAAGCCGGACCCGCGAAGCCGAGGCTCAATTCGCTGGAAGCTGCCACCGCCCCAGCCGCCTTTTTTTTTGCAAATTGAGATACCCTCCCACCAGCTAACGTGGAAAAGTGCACAGACCTTGAAAAAGAAAGACGACTTTTCTGATTTTCTCTTGGTTAGTTGGCCTTTTTGCACTTCCATGTTAGTTGGTGGGAGGGTACCCCAAGCTCCTTGGCTCCGCTACCACCAGCTAGCCCTTCACAAAATATGAAATTCCCAACTTCGTGGCCATCCAACCCGGGACACCAGCACTTAAAGTTAGTAGGGGATTTTTGGCATGAACGCCTCTAAAAGCAAAAAATCTGAAAAACTCTCAGGGTACCTTTGCGAAACCACCCAGCTTCGCGTCTGATAAGTAAACATCCACAATCAGTGTTTTATTTTGGTGTCCCTTCAACACAACTCGATTTACATGGCCCGCAAACACTTCGTGTGGCCAAACAGGGGCACGTGACCATTTGGGCTAAGTGAACCCTAGGTTGGCGTCATCCACTGCGATTCACCCGGGCGGAGAGAGCGCAAGTCAGCCCCCGTCCTGTCCTACGCTTTGAGCAGCCTCCTGCGCAAATCAGACGACGTGCTCCAAACATGAACTAATCATCGCCGTTGGCTCAGAAGTGCCGTGTTTTTTTCAGCACAAAGGAATGAACAACCGCTGCAACAAAGGTGCAAATTCTGATCACGGGGCTAAGTCTGCCTGGACACATCAAACAGATCTGCTGCCAGGGTGAAGTATACGTCAAAGGAACAATCAGGACAAATCACTATAATTCTCACAACGATCGTTTCAGCCCCAGGTGCACTCGGTGTCACGTTCGGAACACTACATAACAAAGTAATGAGGCATCAACTGAGTCACTATCAACCACCTGCACCCAGAGCAACGCCAAGAATCAGAAGGCCGGCCGCCCCCATTCGTTTTAGGGACATCGTCCCAAACAAGCAGGAACACTTGAAGCAACTCACCGGGCGTCTGGAAAATCATATATTATATGATAACTCTCAATCGCCTCAAACGCGTGCAACAGGCGGCTCCTGCGGCTGTCCGCTGAGCAAACTCCGTGCACGCAGCACGTCCGCCACGCACACCACTGCCTGCAGGGCAAAGTGCTCCGCCACGCTCGCCTGCGGGATCAAAACAACAAAAAAGCGGCAAGCACAGTCCGCAGGGCGTGCAGAATCGATTTGCTTCAGAAGCAGAGGTAAGCCATAGACAGCACACCAAAGGGAAACATGACAAACACGGAGTCAACAGAAACATGGCGATGGTTGCCAGGTACGTCAAGAGGCACTAGAAGTGCAACCCTGCCAAGTCGCCATGTGCAAACAGGGGGAGCATCTTTGGCTACCTACCACAAATGATCACATATGTCTGGCCCATCAGAGGGGCATCCCAGTTACAAGCCCCTGTGTGGCGCTGATTTCTGCCGAAGCTCGTTCTCAAAGAGCTTCATGAATGGGTTGGGATCAGCCACACCTGTCGTCTCCTTAGGCCATCAGGTCCAGTGACTGGGCGGGGATTGAGCAGCTGTCACGGGAAGGCCGCCGCGGATCATTGTACATCGATCCTCTGGAACACATATGGCGGTGGGTCCAAGATATGTGCCCAAAATGGGAACCCTGGTAAATGGACACATGAATTAAACCTGTGGTCCCATGGTGGTTCCATTTGGACCCACAGCCATATTGTGAGTCTAATTAATCTCGCAACAAACCTTGTGTATGCTTCTAACGATCTAAAAAGGGAGGTTCCGCGCCTTGAGACATAACCAACTACTCAGGAGCCAGTGCAGCTCAGGCGCAAGCAGCAAGTGAGTCAGCTTTAGCCTCGGATCGAATTGAACAAAGGCAAAACGGGCAGTCTTCCTGTTGGTTTCCTGTAAACCAACCCTGACTAGAGTACCTTTCAAAAAATACACACCATGAAATAGCTAACAACATGTTTGTTTGCTCCCCAGGTCAACCAGGTGTTCCATGTGAAGGCAGGCAGCTCCTCTTGTTGAGTGCGCAACTCCTTGAGCAACCGGGACAAGTCCCCGTCCGGAGAACAGCAAAGGCAGCCTGCGCGCTGCGCCCGACGCTTCACGGTTCGGTCAGGGGAACATTTGATCGGTGATGAAACGGAGACCGTTTCGAGGCCGAGTTTCCACTAGGCCGTGGCTCAAAAAACCGGCGCCAAAATGGAACCCTGGCAAGTGGAAACATGGACCAAATCCTGCGTAACCCCTCCCGTTTAATTTTGAGCCACACCCACTTTAGAACACACCCTCTTTGTTTCACAAGCTGTTGCTGTTACATCAGGATGAAGGTTACTTTCCCAAAAAATATGCTTGGTCTTGTTGCCCAAGCTGGTCTAACCACATCTTCTGCCGGCTGATCTGCGAAGCAGTGTCGAATCACCATCGCCGCCCCGGCCACCAGCGGCGAACCAAACAGCCACCAAAACCGCCACGGCGACGGCGGATTCTGGCGAGAAAAAGAGGAATGAGCTACGTCTGCCTTGGTACCCGCGCGGCAATTGTGGTCTTCAGGTACAGCATGTAGGCCAAAGTACGGGGCGAAGCCCGTGCAAGAACGACCAAGCGAAGCAATTTCTCACGCATACTCCTTGGGCAACGCCTTGTGCTGGCTGCTCTTCATCATGATCATAGCACCAGACCCAAGAGCCACACCTGAAGCAAAGCCATCGGTGATCAGCCAAAAGAAACACAAATTGCACATGAACGCGGGGCAGAGAGAACGCCAAATTGCACGCCCTCTCCCTCCAATTGATTCGAGAACACAAAGTTCAAAGGCTCGGGGCTTCAAGGAATCAACCCATCGGCCTGATCCAAAGTCGAAGGCTTCCGAGTAGTGCGCACAAGGCCTTGGCAGTGGGCACGAAACACTCATGGCTTTGTTAAAGAATGAGGGGCTTCCTCGGTTCGCCCCTTTTAACTATAGTTCTTTTGAGTTTTCGTGTTGAATTATTTACAAGCAGCGCGAGGCCTTTCATATTTCGTGCGTTTTCGCCAATAATAGACTCGCAGCATTCATCGCCTGCTCCGGCGCAGAAATCCTGAAAGCTTGAACTCCTTCAGTAGTGTTGAGCAACGAGTCCGGATCAGGCATGCATCGGCATGGCACAGCCATGAATGACCATCTCATGCTCTCGACAAACATGTGGCAGTGGCTGGAGCACTCCTGGAGAATTCCGCGGGCGTTGAGTACTGGCTGTTGAAGTTGTGCCTACCCTTCAGGATCCAAATCGTGTTCGGATTATCATTATTACCCTTTCTGCATCGCTTCTACAATCTTCTTGTTCTCCTGGTTCTGGAAAGTCTCCGTTCCGTCCAGGCGCTGGCACTCGATCTTCCCGGTTCCTCCATTGTCATTGCCGAAGAAACACAACGTCTGAGTGTTGCAGCGAATTCCACGCGGCGACCATCCTGACGCGCGTTCGCCATGATCTAGCATCGTCAAAGTCGGCATAGATGTAATGTTTGATGCGGAAGCACACTACATCCTCAGCACGGCCTGCGTTGACCTCAAGGCTCTCGCGACTTCTGCCATAGTATTGATGGCTTGCTTGGCGGAAACGTTGCAGTGCTCAAATTTACGGGTTATCCTCTTTCTTCCACGCTTTCAAAAACCGGCCTGGAGCCAGAGACATGGCAAGAAGCCTTGGTGCAACATCGTCAAGGCTCATCCGATGAGCGTTATTTTCCGCTCGTGCAGATTACCGCACGTTTATTTGAAAAGCGCTGGGTTCAGGGAAAAAGCGCTCGGATGCGGATATCAAAAAAGAAGAAACTGTCCATCGTGTGGGCTCAGTCTTTCTTTTACTCATGTGCAAGATTTGCAGCGGGCGCCGAACGAGGAAAAACTAGCATTTTTTGATGTGCGCTCGTGTGGAGGGAAATTGCGCTTTTGTAGCGGGAATGTGCTCTCGTTGTGCGGCCTGGCCCGTTTCATCCAGGAAAGCTGTTGCTCTGTTCAAAACAGTGACCGCGTTGCGCAAAGTGTTCTCCAAACTAGCCTCAATTCCTTTGCGCAGCAGCCTTCCAGTGGGCTGATTTAACGCTGGAGGACTAAATAGCGCTCGTTTGCCCAAAAAACGCTCGCAAGCACAAAAAGGATATCAAATAGCAGCTTGAGCAAAAAGTAACACTCGTTGAAAGATACAGGTTTGTTTCCGTCCAACTTGCCGCTATACACCTCCTCAACCCTCGTTGACAGCACTAGACCGCCAAAGCTGAGGAGCAAAGACGCGCAGATCTTCAACATGACGTGCGCGCAGAAAAGCAGTGCTTCGCAAATTACTAGTGCGATTCAATGATCTCTCCTCTTGAGCAGAGAACGTTTGGCACGAGAGTGTAAGGAGCTTCTGTGACTTAAGCTGCACTGAAGGTAGAAATCCTCACCAAAAAAACATATTGATTTTGTGGGGACACCAAGGCCAAGGCGTATAAGGTGTCCTATACATTGTGCTGTGTTATTTGGTTCATCATTAAGATCTGAGTTTCTCCTCGCATGGCATAATTTGACCTGCTTTCCACGTTCTCCAACTTCAGCGGCATTCCAGGCTCAACTCAATAGCCCGGGCTGACCACCAGACTGGTCTAAGCCAAGCATCCAAACCCAATTGGTTCTTCCAGGCGGCTTAAAGAATAATGTACCTCACTAACTGTAGTCTCCCCTGCTGACTATGGCAAAAGGGGGGCATTGAGCGTGCTCAAACCAGAAGCTCACACCTTTTGGAGGTTGGGGAAGCCCCCAGACTTTCTCGTCCTACAGTATTGAACATGGTTCCGAGTTACTCCCGTGCAAATTAACATAGCACCCAGAATCGGAGGGGTGGTATCCCAAAAGCCTATTCCTCTAAGAAACATGATTTGGGCTATGCGTGCTAGGCTCCTGGCGATCCCTCCAGCGGAAGCAAAGTGGTCTCCTGGTGCAAGCATGTCAAAGAAGGCTGTTGATCTCAATTGTGCATGCAGTTTCCTTTATAAAACAAATTGCGTTGGATGAGCGAGACATATTCAAGCAAATTACCTCATGTCCAAGGTGGCGATCCCGTTTACCAGCGCACATGACCATTCCAGGAACGTGTTTTCTAGGCGGAAAAGGCCAACAGCTTCCCTCTGGCTTGGATTCTACATGTTCCAGGCTTTCCAGTTCAAATCTCACTACACAATAGGTTGGGGTGGCTCTTCCCGCCCTGAGAAGTGCTGGGGATTTGAAGGTTGCAAAGTGCAAACTGTTGCGACTGCGTTCGTGAAGGTTTACGCTTCCGCCGGGATATCGTTCTAAAGGGCGGCGAGGCGGAGATCTGAGGCGAGGGCAAGTCCGAACGCTCGGGCATGGCGATGAACACAGACCTCGGGTTCCAGAAGGAACCCGCCAAGATGCACATGGTTCATACGTGCGTTTCCAAAAAGAGGGCCTTGCAAAATGGTGGGCTTCCTGTTGGGCGTCCTTTACACCCTCCAAAATTGGTTCCCCAAACAAGGGCACGCTCATGCAACGTGATACCAATGATTGTCTTAACATGGATGGCTCCACACCTCCCTGGCCACAAACTCCAACTGAGCATGGCGCCGACTGTTGGGTGCGCGGGCGACGCAGTCAGAGGATTGTCTCTTGCAATCAGAAAGGGAAATAATCAGAATCAAATGTTGCGAAACCCTCTCAATGTGATTCCCCACCCCAATCGGAAAAAGCGTGGAGACCTTTCCATGCATACAGTGTCTCCCGTTTACCGGGTATACGTATGGACCGTATGGAGCAGACCCCCTTCACTGGGCTCGGGGATGCGGCGCCTGCATTATATCCCTAGCCCCAGGATGGTGCTGTTGCTGCTTGGGTCTTTTAGAGGCAAGCATACATTTTTCCAACTCTCTCAGAAATTGAAGGGCTTGAGCCTGCACAAATCTTCGGTTCCGAAAAATGGAGTCGACTTTCTGAGCCTTTTCCAAATCTGCAGAGTTTTGTTCATCTTCTCGCAGTCCCTTTGGAGGCACAGGGCCCACGCCCCATCCCCTGTCGTCTTCTCGGGTCCCCCGGCCGCCACGCGGGCCGCTGAGAGCTCCGCGAGGAGGCGCTTCAGCAGGGTGGAGCGCCCGGAGCCCGGGAGCCCGGTGACCAACACCACTTGGACGGCCATGGGTGGCTTGGCCCATGGGCTACGCAGAGAACAAAAGAGGTTGTCGGATTAAGAAAAAGGTTGTCGTGTCAGATTCACCAGTCTGTGCTTTGATAAAAAAAGAAGAGGATTTCTCGTCCAACAATATACGCTTCATATGATTGATTGGTGTGTGCTGTCCACATTTGTTTGTTGAGTCTCCGATTACCCTTTGGAGTTCAGGCTGGGGTTGGAGATTTCACGTTGATCTCCAAAGAAGTGTGTGAAACAATGCAATCGCTTGCCCCCGGACGGAGGATTGGGTTGGTGGAGCTGATTGCAGTTGCCAATCCAAAGACTGATGACAAGCTGGGATCCGAGTAGGAGGCTCTGAATCGTCGTCTGTTGTGTGCTAGGTTGGGTGTGTGGTTGGGGTGCACTTATTGCATCTGCAGCAGCAAATTGGTCAGAAAGCTTTGCTGAAGAGGACCAGCCGCATTATCCACGATTGAACAAGCGCATTTCAGCTGCCACATGCCCAGTGATTGTCGTGCCGTGATATCAATATATATAATATATATATATATATATATGCGTGATGCTCTTGCATGTTCCAAACCAAAGCAACCATTGCCATCAGGGAGTGCCTGCTTTGGGAACTCCCCTTCCAAGCTGAAGCCAAGCAGTTGGATGCGTCGCGCTGAGAAAACCAAACGTGTTGAACTCCGAATTTTACGTGTCCACAACCACAGAGGTGCAACGGCACTCTGTCACGCAATCTGTGCACCATCTTTGTGGGAGGGTGACTTCCTCAAGATTCTGACTCGCAGGTCCTTACCGGCACTTTCCGAGCTTAAAGGCGATGGCTGCCTCCGTTCACCCGGATCCAGGCACCAAAGTTGGCCTGGATGTTTACCGCTAGGTCTTGCATGATGGCTTCCCCTGGTCACCTACCATACCTGGCTTGCCTGTTCCAAACTCCCTGTGCTGCCCCCCACAAATGGGCTTAGCCATCTGGCACCCCATTCCAAGGTGCCTTTGACACTTTGGCCACGGCGCCCCATCTCCTTTCAGACATCCAGCCTTCTCGACGGCAGAGCCCTCTGCAAGGATCTCCTGAGCGCAACGTGAAAGGAGCAAACTGGCTGAAGAGGGTCGAATGAGCGTAGCTCACAGAAACCACAGTGTCAGCACTGAATTCTCCCCCAGATTCACCTGGAGCCCAACACGCCCTTTTTGGAGGCCTCGCATTTTGGGCTCCAAGCGAACTTGCAAAGAGCTGGTTCAAAAGGCCTCGGGACTCCAGGATGGAGTGGCACATGCCACGGTGCTGTATTCACGTTCATGGATGCAACAAGCAGCTGAGGTTCTTGCAAATAACCATGGAATCCAAAAAAAGGGTTCCGGGCACCAAGAGGTTTGACTCCTTGACAAAGGGGCGGTGTTGGGTTTTCGCATATATATATATATGGAAAGCATCTGGACCGTGTGAATCAAGGGCTCCGGAGCATCCCATCTCCAGAACTTTACTCAAGTTGGGAACAAGTGAAGCGGCAATCCAAGGCAAGTGACTACTCACTTGCGTTTTGGGGGGATCAACTGTACCCCGATTCAAATCGCAAACGCCGGCATGTCTTGACAAGTTCTGGTTTTGTTTCATTGGAAGATTAACTAGCCTCAGCCCGGAAAGAGAACACATGCAAATGTGTGTGTTTTGGGTACCATCTTCAAGGTCATCTAAAGGGAAAGCGAGCAACACACAACATTGTTTTTTTTTGGGGGGGGTTCCCCACTGGAGACCAAATCGGAAGGTGCAGGTTCTGCAGGAAAGCTGCGTTTGCCACTTCGTTGGAGCTCTTATTTCAACCTATCTTCCTGGACCTTCCATTGATACCTTGTTTTTTGCTCGCTTTTTTCTCTGCTCGAACACACAGTTTGTGCCCGATTCTTCAATTTCTGCCCGAGCAATGGTAAGTGCCCGAGGTTTACATTTTCAATTGAGCACTTTTCAAATGTGCGCTCGTTTGCGGGTTTTGCGCTCGTTTTGCGGGCCGTTGCGGACGTTTTTGCACACAAGTTCTTCTCGAGTAGGTCATATATTAGGACCTGACAGCCCTCATGCCTCCAAAAACTGCTCGAGGTCCAAAAAAGAGGACAAGCCCAAAGAAAAAGGTACGAATTCCAAAAACCAGCCGGTTGACAGGGGAGGCAGAAATTTTAGGTACGTTTGAAGGTCCAGGTTTGTTTCCTGGTTCTTCTTCCCCGAGGAATTTTGTCTAAACCCTTTGCAGGTTTAAGTTTCCAAAAGGTCAAAGGAGTTCAGGTCACAAAGAGCAGTCATGTTTCGCGCTGGTCGAACTGCCATGCAAAACTAGAAGAACTTCATACTTTGGCTCAGCGAACTGTTTCGAATGAAGATCCCTTGGGCAAATCCACTAATCTTATACATGGTCTGCATGGTTTGACTCTCCAGTACCCAAGGCAGCAAATATGCTGTATTTAGTGGCAGAATAATGATCATATATTCACGAGTCCCTTGCAAAGCGCGAAGTTTGTAGCCTCTTAGCAAATTGAAGCATGGATAAGTGCTTAGGCTGGTTTAAAGAGAAACCCATGTATGTGGTACCCTGGACCCCTATCTTTAGGATCTTCATTTTGGGGATGGTTTAGGGGGAAAACAACTTATTTTTTCCGGTCCCCAACCCCGCAATTTGGCCATGTGCGGCCGGGAGTCACTGGCATAGCTGCCAGGCCGCACATAGATCACCCTGAGCCCGACAAACAAAAAAGGCTCCCCATGACACACCAGAACAACTTGTCACTTCTTACGCTCCCCAACCCCCCCACCCCACCCCCACCCCACCCAAAGAACAAACAAGAACTGAGTGTAAACTAAATGGGTCGGAGGGAAATAGTCAACAACGAGCCGAGGAGCGAATCGAATGGATTGAACGGACACACTTGGGACCCATCAGGTCTGGACCTTTGCGACCAGGTCTGTTGGCCATCAGCTTGGATGGTCCCAAGACACTTGCCTTCGGCTTCCGGCCTTTAGCTTCCCTCATGTTGGGTAGCAAATGGCAAATTCACTTGGCTGTGGGTCAAAACAAAAATACATTTTTGGGGTAGGTGAATTCACCACCCATTTTAGAACCTATTTTAGTGGTTGGATTGGCATATGGGATTTGGACATTTTGACATCCATGGCCATTGCGTCGTGAAGCTTCAGGGAACCATTCTTGAGGATTCTTTGGTCACCTCTTGTGCTCCTCCGAAAGGGAATTGCGGGATCTACTTTCACCCTAATTTAGGTTTTCACACGGAGAGGGGCAGACCATGTTTCGCTTTACCTCTTTCATCTGTCCTCAAGAGTCCAAAGGGTTCTTGCAGGGCCCCTTCTGACAAATCTGCTGGCAGGTTCATCGAACTTCATGAGCTCTTAACCCATGCCTGCAAAGGCCGGACGTCCAGTTTCAGCCGTAATTGATTTTAGGGCACCTTCGTTGACTGGTGCGGTCGGTGGGATCAATCCAAACTGGAGGTTGGATACTTTCAACCATTGCATCATTCAAAGCCTCCCAAATGTCCGGGACACAATGGTCGGTTTACAGAGAGCCACGAGCAAAGCGGCCCGGCTCTTCCACTTTTTGTGGCTCAATTCTCTTGGGACCCCTTTTTTGGGTTCCATGTGCAATATCCAATACGGTTTCATCCATGACTCACAACTTGTCCAAGATCACACAACCTTGGGGATCCCTCAGATAAACCCAAACTGGTTCTGCTCTTCTTAAGCTGCAGAGTATCACCGTGACGTTGCTAGGCTTGTGCCAGTATTTATGTTTCATCTTGGTGAAATTGGTTCATCGACAGGAGGTTCTGAAACAGACTATGTCTAGGTCCTCCAGTAGAGAGGTTAGAATACGGGTACCCATTTTTATGCGGTCTATTTTAGTAGGGGAACTCTCCCAACCAAAAAGAAATGGTAAAAGGGCACTACTGGGGGACCTAAATGTTTTAAAGACCACCCTTTTGGTTTCGCTTTGAAGGGGACCAGCGGTTGGTTGTTTAGATGTCACCCTCAAGTGAGTCATAATCAAACCCCGGTATTAAAATGGTCGACCCAGAACCATGCAAAGAATTCAGAAGGCGGCCGCAGCTATTTGTCTTGCATTTGCTGAAGCCCCCTGGAAAAAGTAAAAGTATTTCCAGTAGTCATAGATGCCCGTTAAAACCAAGAGGGAAAACAAGAAACAGCTTAAGCAAATGGAAGTTATGGTTGGGATTGTCCCTTACCAACCTTCACTTCCCGGGTTTGATTACTCAAGTGTTCGCCGTGGCGCATGAGCCGCTGCTGCTGGGCGTGCTCCGGCAGCAGCCACCGGGTCACCTTCGGCGACCCGCTGCGCGCGAAGGCCTGCGCCAGGTTGGGTGGGCCCGTTGGATTCAAGCGCTAGATTTCGTTGTTTTGTTTAAAGCGACACACACATAATAGCAAGCAACCAAGCAAACAAACTTCAAGAAACAAAGAAACAAAGAAACAAACAGGCAGGCAAGCAAGCGAGCAAGTAGGCAGGCAGGCAGCAAGGCAAAAACCAAAACAAAGAACATAGCAAAATAACATAGGAAACCATAATAAGATCCAGGGCATTCTGTCCTCTTGGTTGCCCTGTAGACAAAGTGGAAAAAGGGAATTCACGTCTAAATGAATGGGTTGGCATGAAAGCAGTTTATGAAACATGTGAGGGTGGAGTAAACCTGTTAGCTCATCAAATAGGCTCAACCAATTCGGATCATAAACCATCGTTCACTCGCGCAGCATCCATTCCCACCACCGCTGCTGCTACTGGCTGCCGAAATGCCGGCGCATTGGCACCAGATTGCGGTGTGTCAAACCTCATGACTGAGGGATTGTAAACAAAAACAAACAGCTTGCCACCAAACCATTCTAGGGGGGCTTCTTTTGACATGATGCGCCCATTTCAAATGGACATGGCTTGTTTGCCAAAATCAACCAAACTCTTGAGGGATACAACATATTGCGCCACGAACACACTTCGTGGTTAGGCTTGGTAGCTCAGCACTATCGCATTGTTACATCAAGCCAACGTTATTAAGGCAGGGCTCACATGTCCAATGTGAAACCCAGTGTCAGGTAAGGCAGATACCGCAGGGATCACAGCTGGCAGAAAGGGGTCCCGGGCCCAGTTGGACCTTGACTTTTTGTAGGTGGAGCCTCAGCCTGTTGTTGGAAAATGCTTTGAACCGGCAACATGCTCACTGCCGAGAGGGCGGGTGTTGTGTACTCTCACAATGGTTGGTGCGAAGTTCAGGTTCAAGGCAAGAGGTTCAACACAAGGGCTTGGAAGGACTCTGGAAACAATTTGCGGGAGCCTGGAACAACTCTATAATCTATCTCCTGTGCTACACAGGGAGTTGGGAAGAAACAACTGATGATCTACCCTCCCACCAATTAACATGGAACCTGACACGGGGGTCCTGGAAGGCCAATTCCTTTCAAAGGGACTTTTCTGTCAGGTTCCATGTGAACAGGGTCGGGTCTCCCCTTTTTGGTGTCCCTGAAATCAACAAAAATCCACTGGCGCGGCTTCTCACTCGTCAGCTCCGGGCCTCCAGGATGTGGTTCTGGCTCATCGCCATCACCTATGCGTCGCGGGAAGGCATCGGGGTGTTGTCCGCACCCATGGTGGTTACACCGGACCAATCCGGTTGAAGGGTACCATGAAAAAATGTGAACAGCTGACAATGCAGCAAAACAAAAACGATAGCGATAGGATCCGAGATCAAACCAACACCCATCAACCTGCAAAGACCATTTTGCGCGACCAAAACCGATGCTCCCGCAACATTGACCCTTACTTGTGTACGTAGTACACTGTCAAACTGAAACAAGTCTGAAACGCACTGACGTCTGATTTTCTGCCAAACTTGTCATACCACGTACTTGCTAAAGTAAGGGACCCCTAAGACAGCAACCTTTATCTCTAGCGGGGTTTCACGCCCCCAAAATGGCCCAATTTCGGGGATCTCCTTGAAGAGAACAAAGCATCAATAGGGTCGCGCAGTTGACCATGTGAGAGGTCAAAGCTCCGATCATGCCGCCATTCCCATGAAACCCCCGTAGCTTCGTTCGGCATCTCAAGCAAAAGGGTGGTTAGAGCAACTGTATTATAAACCCCCACTTGTTAAGGAGGTCCCCTGTTTAGCGGGGATTCCTTTCTTCTAGGGAAACCCTCCTGATTGATAACTGGGCGGGGCGGGGGGGGGGTATTCATGACAGGGCAAGGCAACTATTTAAACCGGGCTGTCCAAATTGTTAGTGTCCTTTAGCCTCCAAAGAATGACCCCTGGAATATGTTGTTGACTGTGCCACTGGTCAAGTTTTTGTCACCCAACAGGAACTACCCAAGCCATGGCAAGTGGCTCCAACAGCATGTTAATCTGGTGTTGTCCTCAACAGGTAGCCCTATTTTATTCAAACTTGATGAATAGATTTATATTATATATATGTATGTATTATGTATATTTTTGCACATTTACAACATAAATGAATGAAACATAAGGCGCACCCATACCCGAAAAGCTGGACTCCGGACTCCGTGGCCGGCAAGCTGTGAACAGGTCCATTGAGCTGTGGTGCGAAAAGAAAACCACAAAGAAGCCATATATGTCTAAGGGTACCTTCCCCATTCTTTCCATGGATCATTCTTTCTAGAAAACCTCCGGAAACCCAGGGAAAACGGATCCGGTTTTGGTAAGAACGATGGTTGAATTGAGAAGAATGGGGAATCAACCCCTAGAATATGCGAATGTCTCAAAATAGGGCCCTCAGGTACTGTTCCCTTGTTTCCCTTCCAAACCACACAAAAAGGTTTCCCTCAATAATAAAGGTCTCACCCATAACATGGATCCTCAACTTGCTTCGGAAATCCTGACGCGCTCAGTGTCCGACCTGTCAAACAAAGCGCCCTAGCAATGAACTTCGGCAGCCAGCAAGCTTTGGACCTGCCCCTCAAGGCTCAACACCATGTCAAAGGGGTGTATCTCAAAATTAGGTGAGAAACGGTCCCTTTAGAACCTCCAGAACGGGGCACCCTATTGTCCACAAAAATGGCCCATCAGAGGCTACACTCATCCGGCCAAAGCTCGCCCACATCGCCGAAGATCTCCTGAGACGTCCAGTCACTTGACCCAGGCTTGACAAAAGGGGGCCGAATAATATCATAAGTATACATACTTTGTGCACCAGCTGATCCATGGCTGAATTCACAACACTGCTCGATTTTGTCCAGGCCGCCAAGGGCACTTATTGCAGGCCGAGTACCAATAATCGAAACCAAAGCAAGCAACTTTGGTATCCTACGTCTGGCCTAAGTATGCAACCAAAGGCTCGTGTGCGTCAAAAGCAGCATGCAGCACACGTGCTTTAACGTCTTAGATCCTACCAACCCTTCGCAAGATTCGAGGTTACTTTTGGGAAAATCACCTGTGTTGGGTTGGCTTTTTATACAAATACCAAAGAGAAACCACCCATCGGGAGGCACACCCAACTCCATGCCAGTCAGATCACCCAAGAAGGTACCTTCAAATTTACATGCAAGCCATTGAGGGAGACTCACAAAGGAGATTCTCTTGGGGGCCTCCAGAAAAAAGTCCTAGAATATGATGTGGCCATGGGTCAAAAGCCAAATCGTACCCCCAGTGAACATCCCAATACCCACTAAAATAGACTAAAGTGGGCGGTGAATTCACCTACCCCAAAAATGGTACCCTTGGTTTTGTCCCACAGCCATGTGTTGTTGAGTTTCATGTGCATCTGCAGGGGGGTACCCCTAAAATAGCGCCACCATGAGACCCCGAACTCGGGTAGGGTTGCAGGCGTGCGGCGTACTGCTGCGTGAGCCCCTCTGTGACAGGCTCGTCAATGTACACGATCCCCTGCACGCAGAAACGACCAAAACCATGGAAGCTGGAGACCCTGTGAAAACACTTCTTCCTTCAAAGGGGCCTTCTGTCAGCTTCCAAGTGGGAGGGAGGAGATTTGGGGCTTCCTCGCAAACAGAAGGTACCTCAAGAGTTCAAGAGGGTGCCTTGACCTGAAGGGACCTCCGGTCGGTGAGAGGGAGGCACCTTTTTCCCATGGAATGGTTCAAGCCTGTGGGTTTGATGTAGATGATTGAGTATCCGGATGCTCACCATATCTTAACCCCCGGCTTTCCCAAAGCAGGCCAGGAAAACTGCAGAACTTGTGGGTTCCCTTGCGCACCTAGCGACAGACTGCTTGGTCAGAATGCCTGCGTTCTCTGACGGATTCCCCGGCCCAGGGATGGCGGGGAATCGAGCAAGGGTCATACTGAACGCCCCTCTTGGGAAATTGTTTTACGGACCAACCGGAAGAGCACCAATCATTTTTGGGGCCTTGGGGGTCTCCTAGCTTAGGCAAAGGCCAAATCTCTTCCCAAACAAGCCATCGCTGCTTGCCCTTTGCGTCATCCCCAAGCGCAAAAGGCTGCATTCTGCAAACCGCATGGGTCGCGAAGATGTCTTCAGTCATCTGCTTTGTCTCGCTGAAAGTGAGTGACATTCGCGTCTGGGCCTTCGCAAGGCTCTGGTGGATCCCAAGCCGTGTCCTTTTCAGTTCTGAAGTGGTTCTCTTGACTGTCTGGGTGTGTTTTCTTAGACCCCCTTTTGGAGCTCATTTCAAGGGAAACCACTTTTTTTTGGGGGGTCCCCGAAAAAAGACACACCCACAATGCATAGAATCACTGGATGTTTGCTGCCTGCCGACCGCTGGGAACTGCATCGCCGATTCCTCGCCGAACCCCGCCTGGCCGAACTCGGCGGTGGAGCTCGTGTTCACCTGGCGAAAGTCCAGAAGGCAGAGAGGGGATGCGCTCTGGCGAAGACAAGCTAAAAAAAAGCAAGAAGAAGAACACCAACTGGAACCGGCGGCCAAACTGTTGGCCGAGATGCTCGGCAGCAGCAATTTCATCTGAAACCGCAAAAAACAAATGCCGACGCTCCTTGAGATTTGGGGAAATTGCAATGGCCAATCGGAAGAAGGGACCTGCGGAAATGGAACCGGCCGGGACAAAGAGGGACACCAGTCGCATCCCCGATGCCCCTAAGGAATTCAAGGGCACGTAGCTAGAAGTGCTAAGCGCTTGTAGACATTGACAGCCACTCTGCCCATGGCTTATAACTGGCAGGAGAGTCCGTCCCTTCGGCCTTGTGCTTGTCGCCGGCTTCGCTGGCGCTTGTAGCTAGGTCCGACTTTGTCTGCCTTGCCCTTGGCAGCACCGGCCTGCTGCAAGCAATTCACGCCTTTCGCAGTAGCAGTCTTCAGGGCAGTCTGTCCCTGAATGTCGGCCTTGTCCATGTCAGCGCCAGCTTGGAGCAAGAGTCGCACAAGGTCGAGATAGCCACTCGCAGCAGCAAGATTCAGGGAAGTCCATCCTTTCCTGTCAGGCTTGGCCACGTCAGCCTTGGCTGCCAGCATGCAGCTTGCGAATCTTGCGGATTCTGAGGGCGCAGATCAGCAGCCCAATGCAGGGGAGTCCATCCGTTCTTCATTTCGGCCTTGTGCACGTCAGCGCCTGCTTGGAGCATGCAATCCACAACTTCCACCCAATGCGGAGAACTCTTTTCCTCCCAAGTAGACATGAGAGGAGTCTCTGTGTAAATGCCACGCTTGTCCACGTCAGCCTTGGCTGCCAGCAAGCAGCGCACGATTTCGGTGTGACCATAGAAAGAGGTCAGCAGTAGGGGTGTCGCCAGTCAACACCCGCGCAACCAGGTCATGTTAATCTGAGCTTTGCCTTTCAGCCTGAAACTGGCAATGCAGAAATTCGCCGACGCACAGGGCTCCCTATGCTTCCCTAAAAGTCACCATTCTAAGGAACAAGCAGGGACCCCGAAAGCATCGCGAACAAAAAGACCGCGAGTAATCCATCGGGCCTTGTGCTCCACCACTTTGCCATCAAAGCAAGACTGGAACGCCACCTGGCCCAGTGCATCGCAGGTGCCACTATACCAGGCAACGAACCAGTTTTCCATTTAATTGTTGCAAGGGTGGTTCCATATGGATGTGGTTGTCAAAACCGTTTTGGATCCGATTTTGTGGGATTGGTGAATTCACCACCCATTTTAGAACCTATTTTGTGTTGGTGGATTGGAATGTTCACTGGGGGTACGATTTGGCTTTGGCTTTTGACCCATGGCCTTGTGGCTCCCTTGGTCACCTGCAGTGCAAATGGAATCTCTCGTGGCGAGAGCCGCCAGCGGAACGCGCGGAATCGGCGCATTCCGACATGTCGTGAAAAAGACGGCAAAAAGCCTCTTCTTCAACAGGAACATGCATTTGAAGATGCTCCGACAATGAGAACCTCTCCAAATGCCAACAGTTTTAGATGAATTTCGATGCCCAAAGAGATCCAGTTTGAACTGGTTCCACATGGCTGCTAGGCCAACCTGAAAGGCAAAGCTTCGAGAGTGCTACTAGTTGGGCCGTCCTGCGAAACAGCTGAACGGCTCCTGTTTGGCTTGAAACGTCAAGGTCGTCCAGTTCAAATGTTTGAAGATGTTCAAACTGCTATTGTTTTAACATGTGACTAGCTCCGTTCTTTCCACCAGGGGCTGGTTTTGCACTCCTGATGAACATGGAACTCGAGCAAGTTGATTTTGAAGGAGAAAATCACACATGACATGTCAATGTCGCCCAACCCTTCCGTTCCCCCCTGCCCACTCGCCACTCAGTGCCAGCGAAATCGAGGCGCTGCAAGCCTCAGACTTCAAGTCCGACTGAATGAAGAAGAGGTCCTCCAAGGCTGCCTGAGATGACTCATGGTAGGGTATACCTCAAGGAATTCTGCTCCCAAAATGGGGCTTTCCTCTTAGCTTCCTTTTCAACACACACACACACATAAAGCACTCTGGCAAAATGCCAAGGCTGCCAACAGCAGAATGTTTCAAAGTGAGGAACTTCCTTTCCATGGCCAGTCTTGGGTTTTCTTTGAAACCAATCAACAGAAGGCGGCTCTGCAACATGGGACACATCAAGTTCAACCACTCGAAGGAAACAATGCATCGCATTAAGCTTGTTCTGAAATCCCGCAGCCAAGACTTACCACAATCCTCAGCCTCAAAGCTCACATGCTGCACCCCTTACAATCCGCCGTGCAAGGCAACTGATTTATTCTGAAAGGCAGGACCAATCGCTGAGGGGGAGGGTAGCCTCTTGCAAACAACAAGCATTCCGCTGCTCCTTCAAGGTGAACCTTTTCGCCGGAACCGACGCCAAGGCTCGTCCCTTTGGATACCTCCTTGATTGAATGATGGTCCCTCTGAAAGGAAACTGACCCAATCAAGACGATCCTCGCATTGAGGTTCTTTATTTTGGGAAGGTGTCCTTTTCAGCAATCAAGACTCAAGGAGGTATCCAAAGGGATGAGCCTTGGCATTGGTTCCGTCCAAAATAAAGAACCAAAATACGAGCATCCTCGTGATTGGGTCAGTTTCCTTTTCAAGGGAACCATCATTCAGGGTCTGTCTGCGTTTGGCAGGGTACCTGCCAAAAGGTAGGACCTAGGGTAGGACACAAAAACTGCCGGCAGGGTTGAATGGAAGTTCGGTCCAGCTTTCTTAGTCATTTAAGGGTTGACAGCTAATCATCACCGACTCCGACAAACTCCCCAAACAACAGGAAACCCAGTGCCTGGGCAACAAAGAAGCGTAGACAAGTGCTGGAATGGGACCAACTTCCTGATATGTCTGAGACCCAGCGACCCATTATTGCCTTCCATCCTTAGCAATGGCAGCTGTACCAAAAGCTCCGCAAATCAAACGCCGCCACGCCTTTCCCATCATGAGCTCCTTGATGTCCGCCTTGCCAAAGCCATCCAGCTTGCGTCCAGCCACCTGTGCCACGCGCTCAAAACGGTGCTTGCAACATTCAGCGGTCACTTGGGAGAACACGAGGACAAGGACAACTTGGTTTCAGGATGCGCCATGGTGAAGCTAGCCCCACACTGACACTTGTGAAAGACAGACAAACACACAGAGACACAGAGACACGAAGACAGACACAGACAGACCCACACACACACACACACTTGCCCCCCTCCCAATTCTGCGATTCCTGGCATTCATATTGCAGGATGCCTTGCCAACAATGGCTGAACCGTATACACACACAACCACAAACACATAGACACACACACACACACACACAATGGAAACAAGCAACACAACACAAAGCACCGCCGCATCTGGTTGAGCACCGCGCTGCTTCGCAACCAACACCAAACAAAAGACCAACCCGTCATTGTTCAGCCCTTTTCTGATTGGTGGTTTGGTATAGTTTGGAGGCGTTCCTTGGGGGTCCCATTTACCCAAACCAATCCAATTGAGGCGCTGGCCGAGAGCAGCATGCTTCCCTCCTTCAGCGGGGGCGCTGCCTGGACATCGCGGCGAGGCGATCGAGGACAGGTCTTTGGGGTCCCTGAAAACCGTGTCCCCTTTCTGTCCAACTTATAAAGATCGCACCAAACGCGGTACAATGGATAAAAAGGGCCCAAGAGGTGATGCTTGAAACCACAAAGGGAAACACAGGAAACCCTGGAAAAGGTTCCCAAAGAACCTTCTTCAAAGTCGGGGTTCTCACACCTTTCCAAGGCACAAGCATCGCAACTGCTCCTTCGGTCCCGCTTAACTCGGTCGGCGAACACTTGTGGGTCCACCTGCCCCATGGTCAAAGGGTCAAGACCAGCTGCCTGCCGTCCAAAACCTGATGATGCCATGCATGCCCGCACCAAAAATTGCAAAGGGCCAAAGACAACCCAAGAGGCAAGCAACGCTTTACGGGAGGTACTTGAACATCCTGAAGTCCACAAACAGCGCACCCAAATGGCTGTGGGTCAAAACTAGTGAGATCCCATTTTGGGGTAGGTGCACCACCCATTTTAGAACCTATTTTAGTGGGGATTGGGATGTTTACTGGGGGTACGGGATTTTGACCCATGGCCAAATGTCCAAAGCTTTGGTTTACGGGCAAGAAAGGAAACATGCCAAGGGCGTCGCCTATGTTGCACTATGTTGCACTATGATGCCCAAGGCCTAGCGATTCTCACGAGCGTCAAGCACCGAAAAAGTGTTCAAACATTTCAAAGAGTGTTTGACAAAAGGGGTGGACGACTGAGAGCTCAGGATTGCCCATGCATATTGAAAGACCTCCTCAGCTCGTGAAGGCATCGAGGCTATTTGCAACCGGGTCTTGTGTCCGTTTTCAGGTTGTTCAAGCTGCTGGACCAGGGGAGCTGTTGGTGGACATCATTTACATGTTTTGTGTCCACTAAATATGGAGAGTGCCACCCCCTAAAATTCACAGCCTCTCTGGCTCGGGCAAGATGACTGCTCCGCCAAAAACCAAGTGTCTGCAGCTTTGCCCTGCCGTATGTTTCATGTCCTGGTTTGCATCATCGCGTTTTTTTTTTTTTTCTTTTCGGCTGCACACGAAGCTTACACCTGGCCAATATTGAAACCCGTGCAATGCCTTGGCTGGATGCTAACAAATTCTTTGAAGGAAACACCAGCCAATGCGGAGGCAAAGATGAGCAGGGCATTTTTTCAACTCAACGGTGCCACCACGACAACGCTGAGTGATGATTGCAAACTCCTCCCTGTCGAAGCGCCGGGCTCGAAGGTTGCAACATATCCGCTGGATAGCTTCTAGATGTCTGGAGGTTCACTGCCTTGGTATCTCAGTCATATTTAGAATGCCCCTCACTAGGCATAACAACATATCTACGCGGATTTTCACTACAACACCTTCCAATGAAGGTGCTAGTGCTAGTGTGGATATGTGAAACCCTCGCAATCTTTGACCTCTCTTGTTGGATGTCCATTGGCACTTTGGGCAGCGCTTTAAATCAAAGCGCCACGATGCACAATCCGGATGCACAAAGAGCCCACTTTCATGTTGTCTCCAAGACCCACATGTCAGCGGTAGACTCCAAACCAGCAATTTACATTTCGCCCCAGCCGTGAACACAAATTTCGAACAGCCGAGACCAAAGCATACAAAACGGATTGGTGCGAAAGGAAAGCCAAAAGAACACCTATATGGGGTTGATGCGCTACTCACTTGGGGATATCAACCCCATCGAGGTGGAGACTCGTACTGGAGACTCACCGGGCGCCTTGCTCATGAACCCGTCTTGGTGCACACGACCCACGAAGACGCCCTCCTCGGAAACCGAGTGAGGCCGTCGCGCTAAGGTTCCAAGTGATGGGCTGCAAATCATTGGGAACCAACAGTTGCTTTCGGTCGGCGTGTAGGGAGTTTATGCGGGAAACACAGCAGCCTGTCGTCGTTTAAAAGAAAAGACATGTGTGAAGCAGTGAGGGCACTCGGTGCTGAACCAATCGCCGGCCCTCTGCCCCTGCCCGCTCCTCGTTTGCCCGGATATTGAAGGAAAACCAGGGTACATCAGTTACATCAGCCATCCGAGGTTCGTCGGAAGGAAAAAACTATGTTAGCCACATGGCAATTGCAGGGCCTGAGTCGGGAAACAGGCGGTTTTCTTTTGTGCTTTATCGGGCATGTCTCGCCTGCGGCTTGTTTGACATGGGGACATGGCAGTTGGCCCATCCGACACCCTGTGGCTGTCCTTGCACCCTTCGGTGAAGTTGTAGAGCGCCTGCTCCAAATCGAGCAGAGTGAGCAAGCGAGCAACCAAACATGGACATTGGGATATGGAACAGTAGCTCTGCCAAATGTGCCGGGGCTTCCAGGTACAGGAGCTTCCTGTTGCCGCTCTTGTGCTACATGTCTTTCTGCAGGGATTCACGGCGCACACACTTTTTCTGAAACAGCTTCGGGTATGCCTTGATAATGGCCGAGGCGATGGCGATCACAGGCCTAAGCCTTGACCCAAGAAACCCCAGACCAGTTGTGATGGGAACAAAGGGGCATCTGTTTTGTTGGTTATCCTCTAGCCGATTCTAAGGGGAACCCCCAAACAAAAGGGAAACAAGTACGTCATGGCAGCTCTGGGACGCTGGTGCCCTGAATGGAGTCACCAACATTCACTGTGCGAAATCATGGGGGCCATCAAAGTGACATCTCAAAACACAACCTAAATGGTTTAAACGCAAATCACGGGGACCCAAACAAAATTTTGAGAAGCCCCCCAAATGGTCATCTTGAGGGCTTCAGGGCTCCAGTGCTACGAAAGCAAAAGCTCAGTTGCGAGCTCACAAGCAGCGTGCGGGTGCTTACCACCTGCGACGTTTCTCTCTGCTTGTACTGTGTCGCTTCTCCTTCACAGCAAGCCTACACAGAAACGACAGCTCCAAGTTTATCTGCATGCCCGCAAAACAACTCCCAAAGAAAACGGCAAGCCTCCTCAATTTTCTAGGTTCTGAAGGAAAACCTTGGGTGTTGGATGGCACATTCAAGAAGGGGCCTCATAACTGTACCAACTTTTGGATGTGGACATCCCCTGATGTGTTGTCTGTTGCTCCTAAACCCACCTCAAAAGATAGGTATCAGGAAAAGAAAAACAATCCCTCACAGGTATTCCTTGCTTTTGAGGATACCGTTGTTGAATTTCCTCAGAAGGTAATGTTAACCCCGGATTATTAAACCCCTGGTTGATTGACAGGCAGGTGTCTCCTTTTAGTGGGGATTCAGACCACTTTTGGAGGGAACACCGCCCTACTGATGGGACGGGTTTATTAATCCTGGGTCAGCATTATCCTCAAAACAAACGAATCAAACACCTCCAGCTTTCGCGATGATCGCCTGGTTGGGCTGGATCACGGTGAGACCGTGGCCCGGCGTCTTGAAGCCTCTCGGCCAACCGTCCGGGCTAAAGATCTGAGCCATCTGCGAAGTCCAAGGCCTGTTTTCGTGCTCCCTCTATGTTTCCTCTATGGGCTTGGGCGACTCATGATTTTCTTCTTGGTGGTTGAACCAAGGGGCGCACAACAAAAAGGGCCTATACTTCCCGGTGAGTCCCTTTTGCCAGGCCGCCATGAAGGCTAGAACTAGATGTCGATCCCTTTCCCATGGATTGGATTCAGGTCCAAAAGACCAGGCGAAGTCGAAGCCGCACAGCCAGGGAGAACCACTAGGTCCTCCAGATTTGAGAGGATGGAATAAGGGTACCGGTTCTTTTTCTGTAGTCTATTTTGGTAGGGGAACCCTCCCAACCAAAAAAGAATCGGCAAAAGGGCACCTAGCTGGGGGACCTAGACCATATTAACAATTGCGGGATACGATGGCAAGTGGGAATTGTCTTCCAGGGTGCGAGACCTTCAAGACCCAGGAAGCACAGTTGACAGTGGGTTGACTCGAGTTGGCACTTGTTTTGGACAGGTCAGAATGACTTTTGGAAGTTGTAGTTCCTCTGAAACACCGCTGGAAGCACCATGTTGATGGTATCCCTCCCATGGACCCATCTCGATGCCAAATTGTAAGCTCGAGTCGCGGTGGAGGCAAAGCGGCCAAACCCCCAGTGGACTTCCGGAAAAGGGCCACCCCTGGCTTTTTGGTAGTTGATTTTCACGAGAAACCTCTCCAAAAAAAAGCAGCAAAGAAGCAGGTCTGGGGAAAGCGCGGCAACTCAAAACAGACCCAAATGCTCTCCGGCCTAAACGCCTCCAGGGTTGCGCGGCTTGCTCCTACCGCGAAGCAGTCGGTGGATTGGACGGTCCCAGTTGCGACCAGCAACTCTGGCAGAACAAGCTAGCCGTTTTGGGGTTGCCGCTTCTAAGTAAGGACCACACAAAACAAAACAAACAATACAGCAGTTGAGCAACAGGAGGGTTGGTGGTTTGTCGGTGGCTGGTTGCCGGCAGCTTGGACGAAGCTGGCAAGGTGCTTGTTGACTTCGCGGTGTGGATGTTGGGACTTATTTTTTGGATTTGCAAGCTTGCATTGGTGCTTTACTGTCGCTGCGTGGGTGACTGGCTTTTTGTGTGCGTATGTTAGTGTTGCTTGGTTGGCTGTCTTTCGGATGACACCTGAACCTGGTTTGATGAGGCAAAAACTGGGGCAAGTGAGATCCTCATGTCAATCGGCAGGTTTGTGCAAGTCTACCCAAATTTCCGTCATGTCATTCAGGAATCTTCCAACTCGGCTTCGTCGAAGAGTTGGCTGAATGCTCTCCGCGGTCATCCCATCCTTCAGGTGAAGGTTCATGAGGGCCTGACAGGTTTGCTTCGTGGCTATCGCTGAAGAACCGGCTGAAGCCAAACCCCTTCACTCCGAACTCGAAAGCGAACAAGAGAACATCCATACATCCCCACTTTCCTTCAGTAGGAGTGGAGCAAGGGGTCTTCCATTTCCACTTATCTGGTCATCTGGTCTGCAACCTATAGAAACATCTTTGCCACCTGTTGCCGGGCCTTTAGGAGTGGATCGGTTGAAACCAAAGCAACCTTTTGAAGGGTCCAGTGTCCGAAACAATCCAAACACCTCAGAAAGGGGTTCTAAAGCTCACGTGCTGCTTGCGGATAGCAGGCCAGCTGTCATGATTGTCATGATTGTATCAATCATCGCCTGCTTTCCCTGGACCCTGGAGCGTGGCCCCTGATCAGAAAATGATAAAGCACACCCAGTGATTCCATTTCCCTACCCAATGGAACCACCGTTTGAAAACCAAGAGCAAACTGGTGAAGGGTCGGCTAATATTTAGGGAACTCGGATCCACTGGCAAAGCTAATCACCGCCAAGATGGTCGTCCCAACCGGGACCCAAGCCGCAGGATCTAGAACCCGTCAGGGCGAACTGGCCGACCAGATCATGAAGTGGTCAATGCGTAAGGGGATTGAACCAGGATGCCAACCAGCTACTGCAACACACAAGAAGTCTATCTGGAGCCTTCACACCAAACACATTTGCGGAGAATCTTGCGTGGAGCAAGGCCTGGATCAAAGCTGCGTCGAAATGCCCCGCCTGGACTCGGAAGGCCGGGATCACGTAGTTGATGTTTTCGCCTGGAAGGGCTGGTGCTGGTTTGATGGTTTGATGGTACCCGTCATTCGGCTGTGGGTCAAAAATGGGTATTTTGGAACTCTAGTAAATGGAACCAAGGACTAAAACCTGCGGTCCCCTGGTGCTTTAATGTTGACCATACCCAAGTCTGGAGGTTCCTCAGGAAAAGGCGAACCCATATTCCTTTGATCTTGGGTGACTTACTGATGGTATCCTTTTACAGGGATTGCTTGTTCTCCGGTTTCTCCAAAGGACCCTGATTTTGGGGTTACCAAGAGACAAATCCTTCGGGGGCCCCCGAGAAATGATTTTGGAGATTGCGCACCCATTGAGCTTGTTCTAGCCAAAAAGGAAAGCAAAACGTGTAGCCGATGTGTCCTGGCCAATCACCAGGGCAACTGCCAAAATGGGTGGCTTGCTTTTGGTTGTCTTTTTTCTTCGTCCCAAGCGAACCATTGTCAATATGTGATACGTTTCTCAAGAGGGACAAAATGGCTCGACCCCTGGTTCTCAAACAAAAAAAACTTGGGTCCCCCCCATGTTGCACACTTCACAAGCTGTTGCAACACTAAGACGGGTATGTGCCAAAACACGCTCACGGCCCGTTCCAATCTTTGGTTTCCTGCTAGAAACTCCTCAAAGGGGTCCTGGCTTTCTCAAAGGGGTCCTGGCTTTGACACAGTCGAACCATAGCTCGCATCGAGGCTCTCCTCAAAGACGTCCAGCGCTCAAGTGGACCAGGAGTCAAAATGATCACAGAAACGTTCCCCTGGTATGTCCATGCACACAGGCCGCTGCATGAGTATTGGCATTGGACTACTACTTTCGAGTGGTGGGCACTACTTCTCAGCTTGAAAAGGCTAGGAACGCATCGTCCCAAAGCAAACAAACCGGTTACGCGAAAGCTGGCTGAACACCCCCAAAATCTTTGGTGGATAAATGAAGTCCAAAAAAACTTGGCACACACTGCCCTCGCCTCGTGTGGCACCCGCAAAGTTCACTCCGTAAACCTGGCGCTCAGTTGCGGGAAACCCCGTTGTGTGCACGCGGAGATCAACCACCAATTCTAGGCTTTTCCTTGACCGCTCACCAAGCTCTGTCGCAGCTTCTGGAAAACTGGCTGCTTGCAAAGGAGCGGAGCCGTTTGGGGGTCACACCGAAAAGTGATCAAGACATTCCGGGTCACTATTCTTTCACATCAGTTGGCCACCGGATCAGCATTCAACCCCAAGCCTAGAATTAAATCATATATTCAGTGTGCGTCAGATGGTCAAGGGCTACAATTTCAGATGGTCAACGCTGCCCAAGCGCAATCCAGGAACCTCAGACCGGCGAGGGCCATGGCCCAACCCACCGGCCATTGATGTCTTCCAAGTTTGCATGTTCCACGCCCATCCAGCCGAAATAGTTACAAACCAACACACACACACGCACACAACTCGGTCGTATTCGCCCTGAATGGTAGAGATTCCCCTGCTTGGCTTCCTATTTGGATTCCCCTTACCATCCAAAAATGGCACTCCCTTTGAGAAATACCCACGTCCCAAATGAGTATCCCTGCCTCCCTGCCAGCATCATCAAGCAAGGGGCCGCCACCTGCTATGCCAAGTCAAACATTCAACTCGGGCTTAAATAACCAGAATGGGTGTGGGGCACTATTCCAAGCGAACCGCATGTGTGGGTACTACTAAACCGAATTGCTGTACCGCATGATTACTTTGTCAGGACTATATACATATATATATATATATATAGATTATGTGATTTTTGATTTGGCCCCTTTGTTCATATCAGTTGTGCCGTGCTTTCCTCACTCACCTGGCGCTCTCCTACCCCAATCTGAGTCGCAAGGGCAAGGCTGCGGGTCCCTTCGTCCATGGGCCCGTGAAGCACGCGAGGTGCAAAGAGAGGCTGCGTGTATGAAGAAACTATCTGCGACAACCTCCGCAAACCGGGGGGTGGGGGGGGGTCGGCAGAACAAGAAGAAACAAAGAAGCAAGCAAGAAGGAAGGCAGAGAGAGAAAGCAAACGAGCAAGAAGGAAGAAGTAAATTAGGAAGGAGTAGAAAGAAGAAGCAAGGTGCAGGAAAGGAGGAGAGAAAGAAGAGAAGGAAGTCTTGAACAAAAGGTGGCAAAAACTTCACATCCGATCTCCAGAAAAGCATTTACGTAGCGCTGAACTCTTTGTCAAGCCCAGTAATTCCGGTTTGACTGTAGCATCAGGTTTGTTCACCAAGTTTGATTTCTGATACTTTCCTGTACACACTGTAGTCTATGTGGTAGTGAACTGGAACAGACTGGAATGAGTAAAAAACGCAAATTCCAGGGCTGTGGGAATTGAATTGCCCACCTCTGTGATACCCTCCCACTTGCCAAACACTCATCCGCCATTCATCGGGGAAAGCTTCCTTGCTTTGCAAAGGGACCAATCATTTTATGGGAATTGTCCACTCTGTGATACCAATGGAAGGCAATCTATATGGCAAGTTCTGATGTCCTGCAATGAAGCGGGAGCCAATCCCATTCCCATAAGGCCTCAATGGACCTCATTCCACCACAGTTCCGACGATCGCAAAGAAAAACCAACCAATGTTGACGTGTTGTATTGCAAAAGCCCAGCCTGACGGCAGCCATTTCGTTCACCAATCCCACTCCATTTATCGCAGAACGCCCGGTGACTTCCTTTCGGGAAAGCGGGTCCGGCGGATTCCTTCCAAGCACCCGGCTGTTCCCAGGCGAGATGGGAGCCGTAGACCTGCCGGTCGAGCCGTGTCCAGATCTCACTGGCGCAAAGCATTGGATACATATAGTCCTGAACCCTCGAAATTCCCTTAAAAATGGAAAAGACCCCCAAAATTATGGGGTGATATCCCATTTTTATGGGTAGTTTGAGGGTCCAGGGTGTCCTTTTGGGAGAAATGGATGGCCCTGGTAGATGAAATTAAACCACCAGGTAAACCAGGGGAACCCATCGATTTTTTGACCAAACCGACCAAAAAGGACACCTATGATTGGATACCTGCGTAGGTGTATCCGGTGGCAACTGAAGCACCTGAAATGAGGGCTGCCTGGCAACACAGATCAGCACAAACACATCAGTTGGCAAGTTTCCCGGCTTCCGGAACTTGGAGCATACTCAAGAAGGTAGGTACCCCTTTTGGTGGATTGAAAGCACACGCGCGTCAACCAACTTGATCATGCCTTTGGCGCGCTGGGTCAAGGATTTAGCCCCCAGCTGGATGCAGAGGTTGCTGTTCACGATCTCGTTGCCAGCAACATTGCCTGCCAAAAGCACGCATGCGCGACTCTTCCGGCAACCGGATGCAAGCAACGTTGAATGAGAACCTGCGACCGCTTTGCCGCACAATTGAAAATACAACGTACGACATAGCATCCTCCTTTATGGCTCAAGCCCAAAGGATCTTGACTCATCCACAAGAAGTTTGGTTGCGCCGGCGAAGCCATCTGCAAGCTTCACGATAATTAGTTCCAAAACTCGAAATAAATAATAATAACAATAAAAACAAATGGTTCCTCGAGGATCATCAGATTTCACAGGGCCCTACCCAAGCAACGGTTTGTCGCAACGAGTCAAAAGCGAGACGGAAAGTAGCGCGGACTAGCCCTTGATTGGCACCAAACAAACATCATGCGGGCTGGGGGGGAGGGAGGGGGAGGGGGAGGGGGCTTATTTGGGCTCCCTCCCCCTCCCCCTAAAAATTAAGTAATGGGGGGCTCTGAGGTAGGGTATTTTCAGTTCAGGGCTTCAGGGTTCAGGGTCAGTTTTCAACAAGCAAACCATTTTGTTCAAAACACCAAGGGGGATTGTGGGATTTTTCTAAAATTTCTGAACATTTCTTTACATTTTTTTCATTTAATAACAGTCTAACAATTTAACATTTTCAAGGTTCAGGTTTCAGACCATTTTTAGGCTTTCTGGGGGATACAAGTGTTTAACCATATTATAGTTAAATAATATGAATAAACTTAATCATAATCACTATCATCAGTATCTCTATAATTAAACCAGTCTATAATCAACCTTTTCTTTTCTAACAAATGACAAACGAATTTATGGTAAAACTCATTATCAAAAATATTTTTATAAACGACCTTGTCTTTGTTTTTTATATATTGCCACTTCAATGCTTTCAGAAAATCTCTACACATTGAAACACTAAAATCCCTACAAGACACATAAGCATCATTGTTATGATAAAGTAAATTATAATGAAACTTGAAAGCACTATTATAATATAAAACTAACATATTATCATATCCATACTCTTTTAAGGTTTTGTCTAAACCTGTTGTAAATATTGTCCGTAATGACTTTTTGGTCGGACATTTATTTAACCTCGTCATATACCGAATCCACTTATCCATTTAATTGAAATTTTCAGGTTCCTTTTTCATTAAATGTTTTGTAATGGTGCATCTTTTACAACTTACAAAACTCAAAATATTATCAATGATACAGTCAGGTAATATGTCATTTGCTTTTTTAACTTTGTTGTTGAATATCTTACAACCACGGCATTTTACAATTTCTTTTGTCAATTCTTCTCTGATACACTTATTCATTTTTCTCTTAATATATGAAGGGGTCATTTCTTTAAGTATTTTTAGTTTTTTGGGGTTGGTATTGTGGGTTTCAGTTTCATTATTTTATGTCTAAATCATGTTTGGTATTTCTTATATATTAATTCACGGTATAATGATTGAATTGGTTTTATATCGTCCTTTTTGTTTTTGTTGTTTTTCCATTTATCAAACATAACTTTGTATTTACTAAATTCATTTTTTGATATTTTCCCTTTGTTCAATCCTTCTTTGAATGCTTCGTCCAACAGTTGTATATTCATTCTTGAGGGTGCTGTTTTGTCTTTTTGTATTGTCTTTTTTGGTTTGGTTATTTCAGGTGTATTGTCGTCTTTATCTTTGTCAGGTTGCAATCCAGATGATGATGCACCTTGCGCTATTTCAGGAGTGTGCTGTATTGCTTTTAGCATCTTCTGTTTTCTTCTTTGTTCGTTTTACTTTTTGCTTTTGGTCTCATCTCTTCTGGTGCGTCTCGTTCTTGTCGTTTTTGTGCGTCATCTCTGATGCTTTCTATCGCCATTGTCTCGCTTTCATCCATTGTTATTGCTTCCAATGACGCCTTTGCTTTGCTTTTGCTTTCGCTTCTGCTTTTTTCGTGTTTGATGGTTTAATTCCTTTTGCTACTGCCTCTGGCGACTGGGAAGAACTTGAAGCAACTGTTGCGTTAAGATTTGCCATATCTTGAAATGCTTGTGTTCCTTGAAATATATTTGCTAAATCTTGACCTAAACTTTCATCAGTTTGTTTCATTCTTTGTAACCTTTGGTTCATATCATCAAAATGTTGTTTTCTAACGCTTTGAGAAACTTGGCTAATTTGCTGTTCGTGTTGTTCCTCGGCATTGTCCATTGTAGCATCCAGCGCTTCTGTTGCTTCATCTCTTAAATCATCCATTTCATCGTCCTTCGCTATATCAAAATGTTCTGTTTGATTTTTCTCATCTAACATTTTTTGAAAGTGTTGTTGTCTCAAATCTACTGTATTATTATCATACACTGTTCCTAATGGACTATCACGAAAATAATAAGCGTTTCTGTCTATTACATCTCTTATATTCTTATTTCTATATTCTTCCTTTGTAATTTCCTTGATGAGTTCATTATATGACGGTCTTAATCTTAATTGTGATTTTAGCGTTTTAATCTGGGCATTGTCTAATCTCATTATTATATGAAATTAATTAGATTATAAATTTGTTAGATTAACAAATTTGTTAATCTAATAAATTTATTAATTTTCATAAATGAAATTAACAAATTTATTAATCTAATATAATTAATTCGTTAAAAATTAAAATCTTGTCTTAATTGGTTAATTATTCCTTTCTTCTTCTTAATCATTTCCGAATAGGTTTACCTGTTTCACTTGATGGATGATGTCTCAATTTTTCACCTTCCAACCTTTGGATTTCATTAAAATACGCCTGTGCTTCATCTTGATATCTTCTTCTATTTTGAAATATAGCATAATCTTTTTTAGCGTTATGAAATTCTAACTGTTCCTTCATTTCTTTCAGATATGTATAATTTGGTTGATGTGCTTTGTTGTCTCCATCGTAATAGTAATGGACATTAGATTTATATTTTTTACTTGGTTTTGTTATGGGATTATAAAATTTGTTTGATGTTGGTAATTTACATGCTTTACCATTCTTTGTAAGTGTTGATGTTATATTTTCAAACTCTTGTCTATTAGAAAGCATTATATAATTTAATTAGATTAAATAATTTTACTTGCTAAATTATTAATTTTCTGTTTATTTTTATTATCTCGCTCTACCTTCATATTATTATATCTATCTTTTGCAGTTTCAAATACTTTATTAGCTGTTGTTTCTAAATGTTTTTTCAATCGTTCTTCAACTCTTCTTTCTATTTCTTGTTCATCCACTTTTGGAATATCGCTTTTTACTCTGTTATAAACATCTTCTTTGAATTCTTCTGCTTGGACTGGATTGATGACCTTTTTTCTAATTGGTTTGTTTGAATCTATAACTTTGTTAGTGCCCTTCTTCACTCCTCGGCAAGCGTGTTTATACTTATAGTTGTAGGCAGTCATTAAAGTTCCACAAGTAGGACAATTCATTTTCTCCTTCATTTCTTTTTTAACAGTAAACTCTTTTTCAACTACTTCATTATTTTCAACAGGTTTAACTTCATCAACTACTTCATTATTCTCAACTGGTTTAACTTCTTCAACTCCTTCATTATTCTCAACAGGTTTAACTTCTTCTACTGCTTCGTTATTTTCACTAACAACATCTACCACCTCTATTTTTCTCATATATTTATATTATATAATTATTTGTATGATGAATTATTAAGTCTCAACAAATGTTAAACTAAAACTACTGTCCGCTCCGTGTAAATCTACAGTTTTTCCAAAAGCATCAACATATTTAAAATGTAAGCGTCTCAAATGTCTCATTGAAACATCATTAGCGTCATTCATAAAATCTCATTATCATAGATTACATTACCAAATCCAGCAGTAATAGGAATTTTCTTTAATACACGGGCAACTCCATAAGGTGCTAATTGGTTTCCATTTGTTAAACTATCACTGGTTAAGTAAATATTTTTCATTGGTAATAAATTAACAAAACCACTAACGAAAGGGTCAGGGGCATAATTGATTTTTTCAACAGTGTTAGACAAAACATTGTTAATGCACATTGTGTGACTTCTGTCATAATCAATACTAAAACCATAGTTAGTTTGCAATTCTTTATCCGTATGAATTACGAAAAAGTAAGAAACATAATTAACAGTTATAGTTATAGTATTTGTTTTTAATGAATAACTACAACTAAAAAAGTCGCTATTTCCATCAGTTCCATTAGTAGCAGTATTCAATTTATTTTGTAATTCGGTTGCTAATTCACTACCTACATAACTACCTTTATCTGGTGCTACAATAAAATAATATACTGGCGCTCCTGCTAATATTCCTCCTAATGTTAAATATAATCTATTATTTACATTTTCTTCAATAGGATAAATAGTATTAGGTAGTGATAATTCGTGAAGATATAGTTTGTATTTGCTCCTGTTTCTTGTGTTTCTGGTAAATCTATAACAAAGTCAGAAGTGCTCAAATCTTGCCATAGTTATATTAATTAATTAAATAAAAAATCTCAATATTTAATATAATGAAATATACATATTATTTAAAAGAAGGACGCTTGGGATGCGAGGCTCTGCCGTCGCATCGCAAAGAATGCGATGCTCCTGCGTCGCGACAATTAAAATCATACAATCCACTTCATCAAGGTCATAGCGAAATGTATAGAAAAATAATTAATGAAATTCAACAAGAAAAATCAATATTCAAACCTAAATATAATAATAACTTATCTGACACAGAAGGATTAAACAAAGCATATACAAATGGTAAAGGTTTCTTTATTGATGGCAATAAACTATATGTTGCTGGGACATTTGGTAAGTCTAATATTTTATCTACAATTAATGACATTGCTTCTGATATTACAATTCCATTTGGTTTAAGTTCATACAGTGAAAGGTATAGAGATATTAGTAATATTCTTGATGAAAACCATAATATTAGTGAAGTTATTAGTCATTCATTGGGTAGTAGTGCGAGTGCTAAATATTTACAAAATAACCCTGATAGAAATATTCGTTTGACAACTTACGGTGCTCCGTTTGTTTCAATGTCAAACAAAAATAATGATAGTTATACTAATTTCAGAAGTATATTAGACCCAATATCAGTGGCAGACCGTGGAGCAATTACAGTAGCAACTGGAAGTTTAAACCCATTGATAAATCACGATTATAAGACTGGTTATGGCGATGCTGGTAAAGATGTTTCAAGAAGTGTTGAACCTGTAAGGGAGATTATGTAAACATAATATATTTAAAGAAAAAAGGGCATATTAGAATAGTTATGGATTATTCCAAAGCAAAGATTTATAAGATATTGAATACCACAAATGAAAGTTGTTATATTGGTTCTACTTGCCAACCATTATCAAAAAGAATGGCAAAGCATAGGTCAGTAATGAATAGTTGTGGTAAGAAAGATAGACTGCTTTATACAAGTATGAGAGAATTAGGTGTTAATAATTTTTATATTGAACTATTAATAGAATTAAACGATATTCAAAATATAGAACAACTACGAAAAGTTGAAGGTGAATATATTAGACAATTAGGAACATTAAATATGACAGTTGCCGGTCGCTCCAAAAAACAATGGGAAGAAGAACATAAGGAACATTTAAAAGGATTAGCAAAACAAAGATATATAGAAAATATAGAAGATATTAAAGCCAAGAAAAAGAAATATGATGAAGAACATAGGGAACAAAAAATGGAGCGTAACAGACTTTATTCTTTGAACAATTTAGACAAAAGAAAATACTATAATACCAAAAATAAAGAAATACAGAAAATCAAAAGTAAAGAATATTATGACAGAAAAAAGGATGAAGTTATTGATTGTGAAGTATGTGGTTGTCAGTATCATAGAATTAGACAATACAAACACATCAAAACTAAAAAACATCAACAAGCATTAAATAATATAACTTAATATATAATGCCTAATAATGACATAAAAAATAGTATAAATCCTAACTAGACGACGAGTGGCCCGGAAGCATAGAGGCAAGTTGATGCAGGTGAGGTAACTCTCGCAAAGTTAGCATGAGGAGTTGGCAGGCGAAGCAATTCTCAAAAAGTTGGCATGAGAAGCTGGCAGGTTAAGTAACTCTCGAATAGTTGGCTGGCAAAGTTGGCGGGTGAAGTAATTCTCGCAAAGTTGACATGAGAAGTTGGCAGGCGAAGTAACTCAAGAGAAAAGTTGGCATGAGAAGTTGGCAGGTGAAATAACTCTCAAAGAGTTGGCATGAGAAGTTGGCAGGTGAAGTAACTCTCGAAAAGTTGGCGTGAGAAGCTGGCAGGTGAAGTAATTCTCGAAAAGTTGGCACGAGAAGATGGCGCGTGAAGTAACTCTCGAAAAGTTGGCGTGAGAAGCCGGCAGGTGAAGTAACTTTCGAAAAGTTAGCATGAGAAGTTGGCAGGCGAAGTAATTCTCGAAAAGTTGGCGCGAGAAGTTGGCAGGCGAAGTAACTCTCGAAAAGTTGGCAGGCGATGTTGGCAGGTGAAGTACCTCTCGAAAAGTTGGCATGAGAAGCTGGCAGGTGAAGTAATTTTGCGAAAAGTTGCCACGAGAGGTTGGCAGATAAAGTATTTCTCGAAAAGTTGGCATGAGAAGTTGGCAGGTGAAGTAATTCTCGAAAAGTTGGCAGGTGAAGTTGCCACGAGAGGTTGGCAGGTAAAGTATTTCTCGAAAAGTTGGCATGAGAAGTTGGCAGGTAAAGTAATTCTCGAAAAGTTGGCATGAGAAGCTCGCAGGTGTAGTAACTCTCGAAAAGTTGGCATGATAAGCTCGCAGGTGAAGTAACTCCTCGAAAAGTTGGCACGAGAAGTTGGCAGGTGAAGTAACTCTCGAAAAGGTGGCATGAGAAGCTGGCAGGTGAAGTAATTCTCGAAGTTTCGGCATGAGAAACTGGCAGGTGAAGTAATTAACCCTCAAAAAGCTGGAGCGGCGGAGGCGCTCCGCGTGCTACATTTGCAATTTACAGTTGCGATTTTCCAGCCATTTGTATCTAAAAGTTGCGATTTTCCAGCCGGAGCTGCGGGAGCACGCTCCGCGTACTACGTCTGTACTTAAAAAGTGCGATTTTCCAGCCGGAGCTGCAGCAGCCTCCGCGTACTACGTCTGTACTTAAAAGTTGCGATTTTCCAGCCGGAGCTGCAGGAGCACGCTCCGCGTACTACGTTTGTACTTAAAAGCTGCGATTTTCAAGCCGGAGCTGCCGCGGACCAGGGGGGAATCGAACCCGGGACCGCGGGATTGCGAAAGCAGGCGCGCACACCACGAGACAACTTCCAAAAGCCGTTTCGCGAGCAAGAAAATCGCACGGCGCCACAGCGAGAGCGCTTCGACACGCACGATCTCCGCAGAGGGTTCATCGGGCTCAAGACAGATGCGCACGGCGCCACAGCGAGAGCGATCCGACACGCACGATCCCCGCAGAGGGTTCATCGGGCTCAAGACAAATTCGCACGGCGCCACAGCGAGAGCGCTTCGACACGCAGGATCTCCGCAGAGGGTTCGCCAAGGTCAAGACAAATTCGCACGGCGCCACAGCGAGAGCGCTTCGACACGCACGATCTCCGCAGAGGGTTCGCCAAGGTCAAGACAAATTCGCACGGCGCCACAGCGAGAGCGCTTCGACACGCACGATCTCCGCAGAGGGTTCGCCAAGGTCAAGACAAATTCGCACGGCGCCACAGCGAGAGCGCTTCGACACGCACGATCTCCGCAGAGGGTTCGCCAAGGTCAAGACAAATTCGCACGGCGCCACAGCGAGAGCGCTTCGACACGCACGATCTCCGCAGAGGGTTCGCCAAGGTCAAGACAAATTCGCACGGCGCCACAGCGAGAGCGCTTCGACACGCACGATCTCCGCAGAGGGTTCGCCGCGCTCAAGACAAATTCGCACGGCGCCACAGCGAGAGCGCTTCGACACGCACGATCTCCGCAGAGGGTTCGCCGGCTCAAGACAAATTCGCACGGCGCCACAGCGAGAGCGCTTCGACACGCACGATCTCCGCAGAGGGTTCGCCGGGCTCAAGACAAATTCGCACGGCGCCACAGCGAGAGCGCTTCGACACGCACGATCTCCGCAGAGGGGTGCGTTTCGTAAGCTCCCGTCGGGCCTACCCCCGCCATAAAAAGAAGAAGAATTAAGAGTCGAGATGTGAAGGTAGAACAGAAAAGTTAGCTTGTGTTTTTAGGATAGTGAAGTAACACCCGACAAATTAGCTTGTGCTTTTAGTAGAATGAGATAACAGCCGAAAAGTTGACATGAGAAGTTGGCAGGTGAAGTAACTCTCAAAAAGTTGACATGAGAAGTAGGCAGGTGAAGTAACTCTCGACAAGTTGGCATGAGAAGTTGGCAGGTGAAGTAACTCTCGACAAGTTGGCATGAGAAGTTGGCAGGTGAAGTAACTCTCGACAAGTTGGCATGAGAAGTTGGCAGGTGAAGTTGGCAGCCGCTTTTAGAAGAAGAACCCTTCGCAATGCTTCCGGGAAAAAGAAAATCAGTTATGATGACATTAAGAAAATAGTAGAGGACGAACCTAATTATAAGATTGAACATAATAATATTAAAAATAAATCTAAAAAACTATTAAATGAAAAGTCTAAACAAAATGATTTAGTAGATTATTCCCATTTCAAAATACATTAATTTAATAATAGAATAATATAATACTTTTCTATTATTAACTATATAAGTTATGGAAACATTAGATATTGAAGATGTCCTTGTTGAAAAGAATTTGAGATACAAGTTGAAATCGGGAGGCTCTTATGTTCGTTCAAAAGAAAGTAAAAACTTTTACCCTTCATCGGTTTCTACTTATACCGCTGATACAAATTCAGTAATTAGATTTAACATTACTGGACCACCTAATCAATGGCTTTCGCTTCCTTCACTATTATTAGGATTTACATTAGAAAATACTGACACCAGTGCTAATGTTAATGCTGAACTACGCCCTATATCCGCTGGTTCTTTCTTTTCAAGAGTGCGTGTAATGATGGGAGATGTAATAGTATGTGAATTGAATTCTACATCACGCGCTGATGCTATGAAAGATTTACTTAAAACATCAGAAGCAAAAAGAGCAGATGAAGTTTTAGGTTTTGGAAATTCATTTAATAATAACGATGTTAGATTTCTAACTTATACTCAATTAGCAACGAACCCAGGCGCTAATAATGTTGCAAGTGTCACGAGACAAGTCACTCCAAGTAATAAACGAGGCATTGCTAAGGGTAAAGGCGCTAATGTATTTTATGATATGAATTTGAAATGCTTTAAGACTTGCGAAAACTGGATACCTTTATCTTATTGTTCTATAACCATAGAATTACATTTAGTGAATGATGCTACATTACCAATTATTGCTCAAGGTGCTACGGCTGATTTCACGGCTACAAATACTTCTAACAGCTGGGCAATAAAAAAGCCAGTCATTAAAGCAACAGGTGTCTATTCGATCGACGATTCTCTATATGCCGAATATTCAAAAATTTTAGAAACTGGTTCTCTTCCAATTACTTTTGAGACTGAAACAATGCAAGAACAAACCACATCAGCATCTACTGAAATCTTTACAACAATCGTTAGGAATGTATCTAAATTAAATAAAATGTTTATTTCATTTTCTAATACAACGAGTACAGGTTATGTAGGAGGATTTGGTGAAATTCTTAAGGAATACAACTCACTATATCATCCATTAGCGCATCAAGGTAGTGCAGTTGATTCTGGATATTATGACCCTATATATGATTTAACTGCTTCATTGGTGGTTGGTAATCAAGTTATTCCTTCACAAGAAATTCAAGGTGTTCGTGAAGCATATGTCCATTTAATGCATTGTGCTGACAATCCATTGTTGGTTAGAAGCGAGGACTATAAAACACAAGCTTTTATGTTCGGATTTAATCTACAAAAATTAGAATCAGCAGCGTATACAGGTTTAAATTAAAAAAATAACTCCAATGCCGTAATTAAAATTAAACCACTTGATGGAACTACTTTATATAGTAGTAGTTTTATGCCAACACGGATGTATATTCATATGGTTCACGAATGTATCCTTGAAATCCGTTCAAATTCTGTAACATTTTATGATTAAATAAAAAATATGATATTATTAATTTTCTAATTAATAATATAATATTATGAGCAAAAACTTAATGAATACCTTTGATATTACAGCGAATAAAATTAGGCAAGTAAAAGATGGAGCAGTCAATGATATAGAAGACCTTTACGCAAGTAAATCTGACATTCAAATAGTATTAGATAGTAAAGCAGACCAAGCAAACACTTACACCAAACAACAAATAGATGCTATTTTTTATGATATAACTGAAACATACGACAAAACAGAAATTAATGTATTATCAAATAATATTAGTTCAAATACATTTTTAATAGGTAATCTAACAATAACTTCAAATACAAATTTTAATAATATTTCATCACATACAAATTTAATAAATAATTTAAATTCTACTATAACATCTAATTTTAATAATATTTCATCAAATATACATTTAATAAATAATTTAAGTTCTACTATAACATCTAATTTTAATAATATTAGTTCTAATTCTAACTTAATTAATACAAATTTTAATAATATTTCATCAAATATACATTTAATAAATAATTTAACTTCTACTATAACATCTAATTTTAATAATATTAGTTCCAATTCAAATTTAATAACAGGATTAAATAGTACAATAAATTCACATATTATAGCAATATCAGATTTACAGAATGGTGGTTCATTTAATGAAACAGATTATTATAATAAAATAACAACTAACAATTTATTATCAGAAAAGTTAAATACATCAATATTAAATAATACATTAATACATAATATAACAACTACTGCAACTTTCAAAATAGCAGAATTTGGAAATTATAATTATAATCACGAATTATACAATAATTATTTTCATAGTTATGTTTATGGAAGTTTAACAGGCGCAACAATGTTTTTAAATCAAAGAGGTTTTGGAGATGTAGACATCAACAATTCTTCACTTTTTCAAAATGATAAAATAATATTAAATCATAATACCACAATATTAAGTAATTTACAAGTGTCAGGTTTATTCTCGTGTTCATCTATTTTAGATATAACTGGTTCTGATGCTCGTTATGTTTTACAAAGTGATGGATTAAGTGGATTAATAACAGGTAATACAAACACAATTAATTCAATAATTACTAGCAATAATTCACAGGATACATCATTAGGACAAAAGTTAGACAAAATAGATACTAACGCTCAATCAATAGCAGGTGCTATTAATTTTAGCGATAATGCAACTTTACACAGTGATTTAAATATGCTTACTACTGGTTCTATAATATGTAATAAATTTAAAACTACACCTTCGCCTGATTTAGGATTACAAATGACATTTCAAATGTTTAATCGTGAATTTAATATTAATAGAGATGGTAGAATGTGGATGAGTAGCGCAGGGGGTCAATGGGAAACTCAAATAGGAGATGCTAATGTTGGTCGTGTGTGGGTCAAGGATAGGTTTGGTTTAGGTGCTGTCGGTGTTAATGGTTATGTTTTAAATTGTGCTGGGCAAGCGAGATTTACAGGTGCTGTTCAGTTTATAGGAACTGACAGCGCAATAAGTCTTAATAATGGCTCATATTTGAATTTTAATAACAATGGTTCAATACAAAGATATACACCTGATGCTATAGAAGGTTTATATATGGCTCATAATAATTTTGTTGCCGTTAGTGTTGGTGATGTTAGTAATGCTTCTAACCAATATTTTATGTGTGATGGTTTAGTGAATAAAACCATTTTTAATAAACCTGTTGATGTGTTAGGTAATATTTATACGAATGCTGATGTTAATTGTGATAATATTAATATTGCTACTGATGGTAAATTAGCAATTGATACAAATTGTGAATTATATAGATATGTTAGTGCCTTTTCATCTTTTGATATGAGAAATACTGACGCTAATTCTTCAATTAGGTTCATTTGTGGAGACCCTGCCGTTCAATCTAACATAGTTGGAGCAGTTAATATTACTACCGGATGGACTTTTAATACTGTTACTGCTGATTTTATGGGTAATTTATTTGCTGATGATGTTTATGTTAAAACTAATGGAGCATTAAGAAGCAATCATTTAGCACCTAACGGTGGAACATTAATAACCGTTGATACTAATATGGCAGTTCAAAATGCATATTTAGCAACTAATACCATTCAATCATTTGATTTAACAACGGTTTCATTTTTAAATAATATTTCAATGACAACTGGAACAGACATAAAGATGGGAACAAGTGAAATATCAACTTATTATGATGGAACTAATTTATCTACAATTGATGTAATATTCAGAACATCAAATACAGCGTTTAGAGTAGCTGATAGTTCAAGTACACCTTCAGTTTTATTATCTATTGATAAAACATTTGGGACAACAGAAAATACTGAAAGTTTTACAAACAATGCTCCATCAACTTTTAATGAAAATGTAACGGTTGTTAATACAAAAACATTATTTGTTAATCATATTCAAGATGCTTCAGGCAATGCTATTGATATTACCGCTGGAACTGTAACCATAAATGGAAGTTTAATAGACAACTCTGATGCAAGATTAAAATATGATGTAGATTTACTTAAAAGCAATTGTATTAGTATGATTAAGAAATTCAAGCCTAAAAAATCAAAAGAAAAGATAGAGACGATAAGGATGCAATCCATATAGGTTATATTGCTGATGACTTATTAAAAGCAGTTCCAAAAGAAATTAGTAATGTAGTTCATAGCAGTCGTGAATATTTAGGTATTGAATATACAAAAGTACCAATATTATTACACAAAGCTTTACTGGAAGTAATAGATAAAGTTGAAAAAATGGAAAAAGAAATTAAGGAATTGAAAAAAAATCTAAATAATTGATAATACGAGTAAATATTATCAATTATTTATTGTTTATAAACTCATTATGTTTTAAAGAAGAAAAGTGCCGGTTCAAATGCTTCTTACTTACAACTGCTCCACATTCACATATGGATTTTTCTTTCATTTTTTCTAATATAACATCTCTATTTGTGTAATGGTAATCTCTTGATTTTTGTTTAACATATTCTTTCTCTAATTGGTATTTTTGCTTTTTTGCTTCACTCACTCTCTCCTTATTTTCATTATACCAGTTTTGTTTATATTCTTTGACACTTGGTTCAATCATTGGCATTGTTCTATTCAAAGAAGGTTTCAATTCTTCAATTAACTCTCTTTCTCTTTGTCTCGCTTCAAGAACATTCTTACAACATACTGACTCAATTAACACCATATCAAAATTATCAAACCCACCATTCTCTTTTATAAACGAATATAAATAGATGTTTTGTTTTTTACTGTTTAAATTTTGACAGTCATATTTGTGCTGTTTCTTTCTATGCTTAAAACTGGTAGTGCGTCCTAAATAAAAATCTTTAACTTATAAATCTCTACAGACAATTTTATAAATACAAGTATTAGAATAATCAATTTCTTTTTTGGGCATCAGGTATTATAGAGTATTATAAATAACCCTTTAAACTATTTTTATAAATAAACAATTAAATATAAATATATAAATATATAAATAAATAAATATATAATTAATATATATAGATATAGATATATATGGACATTGACAGGAAAGTTAAAATAGAAGTATTATTTAAGAATGATAGTATGAGATAAAAATATGTTATTGTGGTTGTAAAACTACTAAAATAAATAAAAATGAATTTACATTAGACAAATGTAATAATGAAGAATGTAATTTTAATCATTCTAAATTTGATCAATATATTAAAGAGTTAAAAGAAGAGAGAAGACAAGAGAGAAACATCAGACTAATAGATAAATATGGTAAGGTATTAACTCCTATTGCTTGGGGATTGTTATGGCCTATTTTAATTCCTTTGAATATTTATTATTATATTATAATCTAAATGATAATATATAATGGGTATTGGTCAAAGCAAAAACGATGAAAATAACAGTATGGAAGACATTAAGAATTTAAGAGTAGATGAAAAAACAAGAGCAGATACTTTAATCATTAAATCTATTCAAGAATGTGTATCAAGAATAAAAAATAGAACAAGAAAATTCAGACAAACTAATATATAAATTACCTGCTCTCAATCTTTGTTCGTATTCATTATTCTAAATTAATAACATTAAACCATAGGCTTAATGTTATTAATTTATATGAATTTCTTTTTCAAAACGAACCATAAAGATTTTATTTACATCACTCTCACGAAGTTTAACAAATAAAAAACTAAAAGGCTGGTCATTAACCGCCATTTGATATATTTTCATTAATGTTTGTTTATCTACTAATGCTGATTGTTCCATAATAAAAGTATCCACCTCGGACATATTCTTTAATTTGAATATATATAAACTGCTTGTGTTTAATCTTACAATAGGTGCTAAGGCATTGTATTTTTGAACGGCTGTAATAACGGACAACCCGAAGTGTCTTGATTTTGTATATAAACCGTGTAATATTTTACTATATCGCATAAATGTTTTATCTTCTGCGAAATCATCAATTATCAGAAGACACGAAAATAATGTCTTCATTCCTATTTTCTTTTGATAATCTATAATTTTATGTTGTGTATCAATTATATTTTGCAATGCTTCGGGGTTATATTCTTCAAAAATATATTGCTCTTTGTTATTATCTACGTTTAATTCAGTTTCAACATATTTAATAATTTCTCTATACGCTTCATCAATCGTCGCTGTTGGTGAGACTATGTATATTCTTTCAAAGTAGTTCCGATATACTTTTAATACGAGGTTCTGGACAAGTATTCCTTTACCTCCCTGTGATGAACTACAAATAATACTGCGAAATGGTAGTTTATCTGCTTTATCATATGATGGTTGTTTAAACTCATACTGTCTAACATTTATTGGTTCTATTTTTGGTGGTGAATTATCAGGCATAATAAAAAATAATATTATAAATACTTATAAAACATTTTTTATATTTATTAATGGATGGAACATCTTTTCAAGATACGATTTAGGGGATGTATCTTGAAATGGAACAGGCTTTCCATTGCTTCAATCATAAGCATTGAAGATAATTAGTTTGAATTAGTTTGAACCTCGCTTGTGTTGTCCAGTCCGAAGAAAACCCCATTGCTGAGCCCCGAATATTCTAATAATAAGATTAATTTATAATAATTTATCTTATTATTTTATATGGATAGGACTTATTCACACTGTATTGATATAATAGATGAAGTTGAGAAATAGAACAAGTTGTAATAACTGACAATAAAATTAAAACATGTTGTTATTATTCATTAGAATTAATCAAGTTAGGAATTCAATATATCAAAAATAAAAATGTAAATATTAATATAAATGGGAAGAAAGAAAAAGGAAAATAAGACAGAGACTACAGTTTCTTCAACAGATGAAGATAGCGGAGAAATTGTTAAAGAAACAGCAGTTATTGAGGTTGCTTGTCCTATGTGCAAAAAGATGTTAGAAATGAAAAATGAATTAGAAATACAAAAGAAAGGAAATTGTAAATGTTCATGTATTCCAACAAGTTTCAAAATTAGTAAAAATGATAAGAAAATTAATATTGATAAAACTAAAGACAGTATCAACTTAGAAACCGATGCTCATAATATAACTTTTAAATGGGGTAAGGATGCAACACTCTCGGAAAATGGCGATAACGAAACACAGGAAACTATTAAACAAATGATGAAAAATTTAAAGAGTAGATTTAACACCACTTCAAACGCATAAATAAATAAATAAATAAATATATATAATTATTTATATATAGAAATGTCAGAAAATGAAAGTTTTACAATTAACGAATTAATGAAAAAGGTTATAATTATTAGTAAGAATATTAAAACATTAACTGAACTTATTAAGAATATTGATGAAAAAATAAACGAACCTAAAAGCAATAACGAAGACGATACGGAGAAGATGGATAAAATCTTTGAAAAGAAACAAATAGGGCGACCGTCTGGAAGTTTTCAAGATAAGCAAAAGCGATATATGGATATGTTAAATAAGAACAAAATTAAAAGCCCGAAGCAAGAAACTATTGAATTTTATAAACTGTTTAAGAACGAAGAAGGAAAATACGAAATAAATGATTAAAAACAACTACTTAAAGAAATGACCGTATATATAATAGAGAACTAATGACTACATTAAAATGCCATTGTAAAATTACGGGGCACAATTTAGATTTTGAAAAAGAAGTTAAAAATGATAGAGGGTTGATTGAAAAAATACATAATGAGTTATTACCATACACATTGTATTAATATTTGTGGAGAATGTTGTAAGAAATCAGATATATTTAATGATTTGGAGAAAAAGAAGTTAGACATTGAAATGAAAAGGAACAGTTTGTTTTAATATGTATTGGAAAGTTATGGGAAAATGATTTAACTATTGATGATATTATAGAAGAAGATAAAAGTTAATTAAAATACTTCTTAATATTATTGATAAATATTAAGAATTATTTTGTTCTATTCTTTTTAAATAATGAGTAAATTATCAAAAGATGAGGTTTTACATAAACTTTATTACGATGTTGAAACTGGGTTCGGTTCAGTCAATGAGTTATACAAACAAGCGAATAAAACAGAAGCATCATTTACTTTAAAGGAAGTGGGCGATTGGTTAAAAAAACAACCTTCTAAACAAGAGAAAGGATACAGTAAATACAACAGTTATTCAGCACCTTTCGCAAGATATGAATATCAGTTAGACATAATGGATATGATTTCACTGATGAAGGCAACGGGCACATCAGATTTAAGCAGTCCAAGATATGGATTAATATGTATAGATATATTCAGTAAGAAACTACACATTGAACCGATGAAGGTTAGAGACGGTGAGACTGTTTATAAAGCAATACTTCAATGCTTCAAAGTATTAGGTCATCCGATGAGTATTTATACTGATGATGACGGGGCATTCGCATATAAGAAATTACAAGAGTATTTAGAAGGTGAAGCAATAAGAAGCATAATAACATTGACACACGCATCAGTCGCAGAGAGAGTGATTCGCACCGTTAAAAAGATGTTAGGAGACAGAATAAAAGCGACTGATAGAACTTGGACGAGTTTATTATCAGCAGTTTTAACAAAATACAATCATCAAATGACACACGGGACGACAAAACTTACACCTAATGAAGCACACAAAGACGAAAATGAAGTAAATGTAAAAGCAAACTCACTATTAAAAGAGAAGTATTTAAGAAAATATCCTAAACTGAATGTGGGTGATAAAGTCAAGATTTATAACACAGGAAAAGGAAATTACACATCACGAAAAGAAACATTTTCAAAGTGGAGCGCAACATCATTCAGAATAACTAACATAGGTAGAGATATGATGTTGAATAAATATTATGAAGTAGAAGGTAAAACTAAAAAGTTTAATCACCACGAACTTCTCCTTGTTCAAGATTAAGACCTTCTTTTTGCTCTTTATAGTGTTCTCGTCTTCGTCTGTTGATTTCATCTTTGTTCTGGGCATACCTTTCACGGTCTTTCTGTTGTAAAATGTCTTTGTTCTTCTCGCGATATTCCTTACATTTACTTGAATGCTTCTCTTTATTGTTTTCATAATATGTCTTTTTTCTCTCTTTTATTTTGTCTTTGTTTTCTTCCCTGTATTTTCTGTCTTCCTCTTTAAACTTTTCAATATTGTCTAATCTGTATTGCTGTTTATGTTCAAGTTGTTTATCTCTATTGTCATCATAATATTCTTTCTTTGTTCGTCCTGCTAAACATTTATTTAAGCAATTTTCATTTTTTTGAATATGGAAACCTTCTCGCTTCAATAGTTCTTCTCTACTTGATGTAGGGTAGTTAGTCTTCAATAAGTTCAATTTTACAGTTTTCTATGCCATACTCATCAAATAAAAGCATTGACCTTGGAAAATATTTAATGCTGTCGTCTTTTTGACAAGCTTTATATTCTCTTCTGTGTCGTCCCATTCGCTTTGTTAGACTTTCACAAGTGCTTCCTATGTAGCATTTGTTATAATCAACATCAACTATCTTATAGTGGAATGTTCATATTTGTTTGTTGTCATTTATTACCTTAAAATGACAATAAACCTTTAAATAAGGACGAAATATTATCAAATTGAATTAGTTAAATATTTATAACGCACTTTCTCAACGGCATTCTGATATGCTCTTTCTCTATGAATTCTTTTACATTTGTCAGTCCTTAAATGCTTTGCCATATTAGACTTACTTTTAATCATACACCCGCATCTTTCACATTCTAATGACTTATCATTTTCTATAAAATGCTCTTTAAAGTATCCTTCTTCTTTATATTTCTTGTTTAATACATCATTATATGTTTTCTTACTTTCCTTTTCCTTTGCCTTCTTAATTTCTTCCTCTGTATCCGTGCTGAAGTCTGAAACTTCACCTTCAATAGAACTCCATAACAAATCAAATTCATCATTTGTCATAGAAATTTTATTTTTCTTATTATCTACCATAAAGCACACCATTTTCAGTTAATATATAATATAATTATTTATTTAAGTGTATTTGTAAATTTTGCTCCTTTCTCCTTTCTCTTCTGCGGGCGTTTATTCTGTCCTTGTTTTCATTGTAATATACTTTCCATTGTTGTTTGTTCTTCTGGTAATACTCTTCTTTCTTTTGTGTTATTTCTTCTTTGTGTTCTTCTTGGTATTTCTTCTTCACTTCTTTGTAATGTTCTATGTTGTTTTCTCTATGCTCTTTTGCCCTTTGTTTTGTTAATTCTTCATTGTTTCTATACCATTTCTTTTTACATTCTTCATACTGTTCTTTGTTTTCCTCTATCCATTCTGCCCTTGTCCTCCCTGCTATACATCTATTAACGCAGTCAGTGTTTCTAATATACTCACCTTCACGCTTCAAAAGTTCTTCTTTACTATTACAAGGGTAGTTTTCAATAAGTTCAATTTTACAATTTTCAATTCCAAACTCATCAAACAAATAAGTAGATGTTGTATCAGTCTTTATACCTTTTAAATGTCTATTATACTTTTGTCTATGCCTTGCCATTCGCTGACTTAACAACCTATCACAAGTGCTTCCTATATAGCATTTGTTATAACCTATATCTGTAATTTTATAGATTTTACCATTATCATATCTATTCATATCTATATATATCCTAATATAACTTTTCTTTAAGCGATTTTGTAATGACCATATGGCAATGAATTAATACTGTCTATGTAAACGCGTTTATTTTCATAGGCTGATAGCGATTGTTTTGTTTGTTGTATGCTGTATATTTGATGCGCTTTACTTCTTATGCTGTTGAATGTTATAGTGTCGCAATTATTGTTTTTTTAATGTGTCATCATAAGAGTTATATGTAAGTTCCTTCTTCACTTCATGTTTAACTATTCCTTTGCTCTTCTTTTCTTCTTTCTCTTCGTTATGTATCTTGAAACAGTAAGATTTAGGTTTCAATGCTATAAAGTTTGTTATAATCTTGCCGTCGGCTTCATCCTTAAAGCAACCAAGTTTCTTCTTATTTGTTTTATCATAACATTTATGTTCAAGGGCATAACCGCTAAAATCCATAAGTTTTAATATCATTAAAGTCATCATATAAATCTTCGGTTTTAATATGTAATACAAAACTGTCAGTATCGGTATATAACATTCTTATATCATTTCCATATTTCGGTTTCATAATATCATAATAGAAAGAATACATATGTTTCTTGGATAAGTCTAAAATACTCATTCCTACATATATTGGTTTATTCAATTTAACTACACTTTTTGCTTTTTCAACTCCTATAAGATTTTCATTGATGATATGTCTGTATTTGAAATTAGGATTATTCACGCATTTTTGGTAGCGCTCAGGTGTGTCAACCAGTGGCCAGCTCAAAGTCAATGTGTTCTCTCACATTTTCCATCGTTTTCCATAAACCGCGTTATTCATTAACTTGTACATATCTTTCTCAAAGTCGCTTGTAGCGTTCTTTCGCTTCTCTGTGTTAAAGTCAATCCACGGTTTCAACCATTGCTTGTGTCTAAATTCTATTACTCTGTTTATTTTCTTGATTTTAAGTCCTTGTTTCAAATAGAATTTAAAAATGTCAATATGTAAAACATAATTTTGTTTATCCATAACATTTAGTATCAACTTGTTTGTTTTCTCATCTTTTGGAGCATTATTAAAATGATATGCTTTGTAGGTTTCATTCTGATAATCACTAAGCATATCTGCTGATACACTCATAATTTCTGGCGCTAATGGATAATCAGTATGTTTGTCGTGGCATTCTTTCGGATATTCTAAATCAACATCTAAAATATATCCTTTGCTACTGTAATCACTATTGTAATATTTAATGTCTTCTTCTGTAAAATTATCTTTCACAAACTTAATATTCTTATATGGTAGTTTTTTACACATCGCTAATCCATAAAGGTTATTAGCATCTAAATAACTGATGTATGATGATGGCTTTGCTTCATCATAAGCATCTCCCATATACTTATTATTAGCAGTTGCTTTTCTCATTGAAACCTGACACATACCGCCTCTTAGTCCTTGCTCTATCATTTTATAAACTTCTTCATCGTGTAGAAGTTCTAACCAAATTCCTGTCTTTAATAACATCGCGTCCCAAGCAAAGTTAGGCAATGTATAATAATGGGCTGGGTCTAACTCATAATCTGTTAGACATTGTTTTCTGAAATTTTCATATACATCGGTTAATAATAATACATCGGTTTCTAAATATAAATCGTGATATTCACCAAGGTTTTTAATGTTAAAGTGTTTCCAAATTAATTTTGCTCTTTCGTAGTCTGCGTCGCTTATATCTTCTTCACTTAATCTACTGTAAAAATGTTTCTTTTCTGGTAGTTCAGTGTCATTAAATTTATTGAAGTCATTACAATAATCATAAGGATAAACTCCCTTTTCTGTCAGTAAAAATAAATCTTTTTCGTTTTTAATGTATTTGCCTTTGAAACTGTATTTGAAATGATTTTCCCAGTCAGGTCTCAACTTATTCTCTTCATATTTTGTTAATTTAACCAGCTTTTCTAACGACGATGATAAGAAACTGAAACTGTCCTTAAATTCAAGTCTGTTCAATGAAAAGGTAATAAACTTTTCACTGTTCTGTGCTATTACTGATATTTGTTCTTTCTTTGTGTTTAACTTTTCAAGATTTGATATTATGAGATGAGCATCATAGTTCTTAAGATTATGAAAGAAACTGGTATATTATATTTTTTAAAACAATAGTCTATATTGCATTTCATATGTGCCGCTCCTCTGTATAATCCAGTAAAGTGGCAATGGTCAGCAACTTTCTTTTTCGCTTCTACTCTGTTGTCAAAAGCGCGATTACATAAGAAACACCTTTTAGCTTCTAAATATTTAATTTCATCTAAATCTGTCATATCAATATCTTTTGATTCTTTCATTTGTTCCATAACATCATCTCTAATATTGTTTAATGTTTCACAAAATTTATCAATACAATCTTCACCTCTATATAAAAATGGTTTCATTTCTCCACTATAAGCATTAACAAGGTTAAGCATATAACCGCTGGGTTTATGGTTCTGGTAGGCGCCCTTCGGTTGCCCAAGAGGCGGTGCCTCGTAAGTCCCTTTGATGCCTTCTGATGTTTCTGTTGTTAAACATTCAAAATCACCGTAAATAACAAATGGCGCTTTCAGTTTCTTAAAATGCTTTTCAAACTTCATTGATGTTCCTTCTTTTTGCATTTTTGTTTGTTGAATGTCATTTGCCATACAACCTTTTATTAAGTGAGAATTTAAAAGTTTTTCTGATTGAAAACCGTGCTGACAGTAAATACAATGAAATATCTTTGTTTTGTGATTGTTTGTTTGACTACCCATTAATCTATTATAATCTTCTATTAAACCATAATGTTCGTTGTTGTTTTGTTCAATTCGTAACAAATTAATATGACAAGATGGTCTTTCAATTTTTGTTATTCTGTCTGCTCTGATGGTTTGGTTCTCATCTTCAACATAAACATTAACTGATATAGATTTGTTGTTGATTTCTTCAAAATGGTCTATGTCATCATTGGATGCTGGAAAATTTACACCATCCCATTGAATTAGACTTTCAGTAGTTATTAATTTCTTGTAGTGTGTCATATGTTGTGGATGGTCTTTCTTGAAGACTTCATAAAATTTACATAAAACACAATATTTGAAACATAATTCATCTTCGTTTTGAATGTTGATACACGCCTTTTTCTTTGAAATCCATTCTGGTAGTTCCATATATTTACCTGCCCTGTTCGGGTTGTATTTGTCGTAGTGGATGGTGATTTTAACAATATTCTTAATCTTTAATCCTGACCTTTTCAACTGTGAGTTTTCAACTTGTAATTCAATATCTTTCGGCATATTTTCCAATGCCTTTTTCAAGTCTCCTACATTCAAAATGTTGTATCTCCTGCTCCTGATTTTGTGAATGACATCCTCTTCTTCTTCGGGGTGTTCAAAAGCAATATCAACATCAATCAGTAGCTTCATTGATTTTGCTTGTTGTAAAAACTCTGTTAGTTTCTTTTCTTGCCACAAGAGATATGTTAATCCTTTGTATCCTTGAAATGGGATGTTGGATATTGCATATGTGTTCGCATAGCCTTCAATGCCGAAAATGTGTCTGATGTTTTGGCACCTATCTTTAACCTGTATTTTTTGATTGTATTAATTCCTCTCAATGCCTTTGCTGACTTCTGTAAAAGGTGGTGTCTTTTGAACTCTTGTGTTTTTGATACTTGATTAAGTTTGTTTTGTAAAGATGTTGGGATGGGTTTTTCTTTGTTGTAATGGAATTCCTTGTTGTTTGTAACGAGTTTTTTTCAAGGTTTGTTATTCTTACCTGTTTTTAATTGACCTTCATTATTGGATATTAGATATTCAATTACTGAGCCTGTGCTGTATTCCCCTGCCATTTCTCTATACTATATAAGGTATTTTCTCTTTAAGTCCCTTTGGGGGCGGGTTGCTGGTGCGGGGTTGGTGGTTGAAACTATGAAATTCGCAATTTCGGAACCTTGAAGTACCCAATTTCGGAATTTCGGAACTGTGAAACACCCAATTTCGGAACCTTGAAACACCCAATTTCGGGATTTTGAAACTGTGAAACCCTGAATTTCAGAATGTTAAAACAATGAAAAGTAGTAATCCAAAGTGCACATTTTTTTAAAATCAAAAACTGGATTTCTGAAACACCGTATGTCAAACTCCTGAAAATGAAAAGCGTTCAGTGTATTCATATTATTATCTTATAATATGATTAAACCATTCTATCCCCCAGAAAGCCGTAAAATGGTCTGAAACCTGAACCTTGAAAATGTTAAATTGTTAGACTGTTATTAAATGAAAAAAATGTAAAACAAAAAATGTTGAGAAATGTTTTAAGGGAATTACCCTTTATAACATTAGGAATAAATGACCGAAGAAATGAAACAATGCTCTAAATGTAAAATGAATAGGACACTTGATAATTTTGAGAACGAAAATAAAAACTGTAATATTTGTTTAGAAGCAAGACGAAGATATAGACAAAAACATATTGATAAGATAAGTCAATACAATAAAGAATATTACAAAGAACATAAAACTGAATTGCTAATCAAATCAAAAGAAAAACGGGAGGAAGAATATGTAGATTGCTTTTATTGTAATGATATAGTAAAGAAATATGATGTAGGCAGACACGCTAAAACTTTAAAGCATATTTCAAATATGCAAAGAATACATCATAAACCTGACACATAATAATAAATTGTTTATTCATATTATTTAACTATAATATGGTTAAACACTTGTATCCCCCAGAAAGCCTAAAAATGGTCTGAAACCTGAACCTTGAAAATGTTAAATTGTTAGACTGTTATTAAATGAAAAAAATGTAAAAAAAAAAAAATGTTCAGAAATTTTAGAAAAAATCCCCACAATCCCCCTTGGTGTTTTGAACAAAATGGTTTGCTTGTTGAAAACTGACCCTGAACCCTGAAGCCCTGAACTGAAAATACCCTACCTCAGAGCCCCCCATTACTTAATTTTTCCCCTCCCTCCCCCCCAGCCCGCATGAAAACACAAAAAGAAACAGCCGAAAGGGCTGCGGGAATTGACCCTTGCAATGCCAAAGTAGTGCGGATGACCATCCGCACTGGGCCATGTCACTTGGGTGTTTCCTTTGGCACCACAAAACGGCCTATAAAACAAAAACATCTAGAGGTGTCTTTTGAGGCTCGGTACCCACCCATTCTGCTGACACAAGCCCATTCCCCACGAAACGATGAACCGTCCGCCTTTGGAGATCTTCAGCGAGTTCTGGCCCAGCGGGAAACCGAGCGCCACCACATCTTGGCCCATCTCCGCCACCTTGGATGACCTCGAAGTTGACAAATCGGCCCAAAGTGTCGGGCGTAATGTTGACCCGTCCCGTTCCCTCCAAAAGTGGTCTGAATCCCCACGAAAAGGGGACACCCCCCAATCAAAATCAACCAGGGGTTCTGCTTAATCCGGGGTCAACATTAAATCATAGAGAGGCCTACTGCGAAACTATTTAGCCCCCTACATTCAGTGTAGTGGGTGGCTTCCTTTTGCTTCGCCTCAAACAAAAGGGGCACTACAAGTGCCTAAATGATTAGCGTGGCTGCGGAAAATGACCTTGTCTGTAATACCAAAGTGGTGTATTCCCATCCCGACTTGATCACTTCGGGGATCCCCTTGGCCACTCACCGAAAGTGGCCCTAAAGCAATATTTTCCACAAACATGATCCAAACAGCTTACTGAGGCCAAACTCACTAGAATGGGGTCATGGGGGTATTTTAAAGCCATATTAAGTAGAGATCATAGGACAATCCACGCGTGAAATTACCTAAGCGTCACGTCAATACATGCCCCTGTCAAGAGGATGTAACAAAACGAAACAGTGTCTTCTCGGGAATGAAGCAAGTGCTGGCAATTTTTAAGCCTCCGTGTGTTAGATGTCAAAGGGCATCCCATCCCAAACAAGTGTCACTGGATAACAAGGGGAAGCTGGAACCACTGCCCCCTTCCCAACCTCTTGCGTTTGAAGCCTTGGCTCTTGATCTTGCACTCCTTCAAGCTATGCGAGCGTCCATTTCCTTTGGTCCCGATCAAGTCAAATCTGGATGTTTGGCTCAAACAACCGCTATACCCAAAGTGGCACCTTTGAATGTGGAAACACAACATAAAACCTGTGCTTTGTCCCAGCTGTTTCATTTTGAGCCATACATATATATATATATATTTCTGTACATATTATATATATATATGCATGGCATGATATTCTCGCCCAATAATATGAAGGCCATGACTTGGGAAGCGTTGCTAGCCGCAATCCTTCCGCCAGAATACCTTCCTGGCAACACCAAAATGCAACTTCCTTGGACTCCATCAGACATGGCACCAGATGGAGGTTTGGATTGCATGTGAAGTCCAAGTAGAGCTGCTCTTTTCGACTTTTTATTCACCCCCCCCCCCAGAATATCAAACGCAACATCCCGGCCACTAGCGCTGCTGGAACAAAGGCTTTGAAGGGAAAACCGTCCTGAATAAACTTTAGGATGTGCAAAAACGGTTCAGCTGACTTGGCGATGGGATGTACAAAACATGCATGGGCGATTTAGAGGACCCAACCCAAGGGCAAGTGGTCACTTTCGTTTTTTGCCCGTTGTGTGTTGTCCTTACTTTGGGTTTGATGTATCATCATCACAAAAATACAAACAAGCAAAACAGCGGCAAACAAGCGCTCTGAGGTTGAATGCTACGAAACAATTGCGACACATCGAGCAGTGGCGCTTGTCAAATGAGCGGGGTTCGTTTCGGGCGGGGCTCATTTGCTGGTTTCAGGGCAGGTCTCCAGGTTTCTCAGGTCGTTCTTTCCCGACATCCGGAGTCCAGCGACCCCTAGGTCCTCCAGATTTGAGAGGTTAGAATAAGGGTGCCCTTTTTTCTGTAGTCTATTTTAGTAGGGGAACCCTCCTAACCACAAAAGAAAGTTGGTAAAAGGGCACCTAGCTGGGGGCCCTAGAACCCCATCCCTTGCACTCCCTCAGACTAACATGGAAGCTCCCAGAATCTGGAAATGGAACCCGGTCAACCAAAGGGCTCCTGGCACCTTCCATCATGTTAGTCTGGGGGAGGGTACCGATTCCACCGGAACTGGGCTGTCCGGCAAGGCCAAGGCCTGCACGGAGATGCCGGCCTTCGCCAGGGTCTGCTTGAAGCCCTGCCGTCCGCGCACCCCGAGCGCCTTTTTCCACTGGGACGCTCGCATAGGGAAAATGCGTCATAGTTTGAAAACCGAAGAACTCCAGTTTATGAGGGAAACATGGTTCATAGGGAAAATGCATCATAGGCTAAAACCAGCGCAAAAGCCGGGGATAAACAAACGGAGCGGCTGTCCACCATGTGAAAGTCCGAATCGCCAAAAGCTCGGGTCCGGTGCGGACGTCGGTAGCATAAAGAACTCTAGTTTATGAGTGCCCCTTTCTTCAATATGTTTAGCCTGGGGAACCAGCCAAAGATCAAAGGGCCCCACAACGTCAACAGCTTATGCATTCATACAACTAGCCTTTGATTCCCAATTTTTGGCCGTCCGGCGTATTCAAAGCAATCTAGGCTCTTCTGCAAAATCGCCGCAATCTGTTGCGAGTCAAATCATGATTCAAATGTCCCCATCTTCCTCACTGAAGCCTCTGCAACATGGACCCTGAAATAAACAGGTGCAAGGGTCCCTGTTTGACGATCGTCAGTACATACAACAGCAGGTGCATACTGTTCGTATCTAAGAACAAGGTGTCTTGATATATCTGTTTCGCTGTGCTGAAACATGTCTCAGCACCTGAGAATCGACTGCCCAGGCTACCCTAACCCCTGAAGACCGAGAAACCTCAACACGGGCTAGAAAGGTGAACAAATGTCAATGAGCTCACATATTGCATGGACACACAACATTCATTTGCAAAGCCTCTATGGCAATTCCAAAACCTGAGCAAAGGAAACCAAGTACAGGACCATGATGGTGAGCTCATTTTACCACCAGGTGACCTCGCCATTAAAAATAGGCGCATCACATTCATGGCATATGGGGCGAATTCTCACGGGGCAATTGTTGGCACTTGCGTAGATGTTCATTTTCCACCAACCATTTCTGTGGGTCAAAAATAGGTACCCAAAATGGAACTCTGGTAAATGGACCCAAGGATTAAAACCTGGGGTCCCCTGGCGGTTTCATTTTGATTCATACCCATATTAACATTCATAGCCAATTTAAGTACGTGGACGGGTTTCTAGTTCTGCGTCCAGCCTTGTCATCCTTCAGAGTGAGCAGGGCCAGGTCAAACTTGGGGCCTCAAAGTTGTCAGGAGACTCAGTTCTTGTAACTGGCGCCAATGTGTTCAAGCCAACGATACAATGCTTACCAAATTAATGCACCATGTTGACTATGCCTTAGAAATGTTTCGTGACCCTATAGACGGGATCCTGCAAAGGCGATCAACCAACGATGACTCATGTGCTTCCATACTGGATTCTACATCTGAATGGGTCGGGAGATGATCTGAACTACGTACAAGATTGCCGCGGAAACTTCATGGGTGCCTAGTGTGAGTGTTCCTAATAGGGGGTCCCCCTGTTGACAGGTTTTTCCCCAAGACTCTCATTTACGTCTATTCTAAACCAATTACACTAACAGTTTGCCAGCGAAAGATGCGGTCAAAGGATCTTTCTCACCAAGCGGAAAAGCTGCAGAGTTGAAGCAGGACGGACAGGGCAAGGGCTGACCTTTCACGCCTGGGCCACCTGTTTTCAGGCACACCCATCGCTTTTTGGTTCAAACTGCTGTGCTCTGAATCCAACAGCCGACTTGCTCTGGAGGATATGTCGCTGATCACAAACCCTTACAGCCCTAGGCTGAGAAAGCGGGCAGTGGTGTTGGCTGTGCGGTTCTCTGAGCCATGGGCAGGCTGACACAATCTGCACATCCCACTTGGTCTGACCTCGGTGAATTCGAGACTCGCACCGGAGGCTGTAGGTTTCCGCCTGTCCCTTCCAAAAGAGGGCCGAACGAGCCGAACAAACTCTTCTTGAACGCGAATACCTGTCCAAAGATTGCCTGGGATGCAATATCTTTTGACCTGGCAGTCCACTAGCCTGGAACCCAACAAAGGGCCTTTAAGGAAAACCATCTTGTAGGGCCTCTCAGTCAAGTTCCATGTTCGTGGACAGGGTATTAATCGTCTGATGCAAGTTGGCAGGAACGCAAAACATCGATTTATCTGCCTTAATCTCATAACTAACCATTCTTCCCTTCGGCCATGGCAAGAGGTCCCCTTCTTCCTGGCTGATTCTCAATGACCCCCTGGGTTTTTAAAAGTGATTCTAACCACCTGGCTATCTTCAAAGGGGAACCACAAATGCTAGGTCCTCTAGTACAGAGTTTGGAATAAGGGTACCCTTTTTCTGTAGTCTGTTTTAGTAGGGGAACCCTCCCCCAAAAAAGAGCAAAAGGGCACTACTACTGGGGGACCTTGAATTATAATGTTTCAACACTGGGTGTTTAGGCCTGAATCCAACCCACCGAGTGCCATATTCCCAGACAAGCCCGGAACCTCATGGCAATTTGGGCCATGGGTTCGTTTGTCCATAGAAAAGTCATGGGTTGAAAGTTCCCCTGGCCCGCCCGGCGATGGCGCCCTCACATAGCAAGCACTCGTCTATTTCGTTTGGATCGCAATGAGTCTCAAGCCCAGGTGGTTGATTCCCGACAGTTGGAATCCCTGACGGTTCCCAGGGTTTTTCCCTTAGCACATTTCAGCCAAAAGGAAGCTCACCTAAAAGATTGCAAGTGATATTGACTAGGTCCTGCAGTAGAAGGGTTGGAATAAGGGTACCCTTTTTTCTGTCTATTTTGGTTTACAAACTCTTCCCCAAAAAAAATAATAAAAGAAGCCACTATATACTGGGGGACCTACATTTGGAGCGGTCCGCTTTTCCGTTTTCGACACATGTCCTCAAATGGTCCAGATCCTTCAAGCGAAATGTCGTGCACGTCCTAGCCGGACACCGCAGGGGTTAAATCACTTGGCCAAGTGACTGGGTGGGATCCCGAGGATTTCCGTTTTCCGATTCCTAGGGGATCCACTAGCGGCCTGGGTCTGCGGCGGATTCCAACAAGTGCATGACTTCCTTGTGGCGAGCAAGTGTCACAGGGGTCTGCCCATGATTGTTGGCTCTTTGAGCGGCGCCAGCTACAGCTGCGTGCAACGGTGTTGTTCCTTCGTCGTCGGGCTTGTCCTTGTCAGCACCCCCGTCCAGCAAGAGGCGTACAACTTCTAGATGACCACGCAAGGCGGCAGAGTGCAGGGGCGTCCATCCTTCACAGTCCGCCTTGTTGGTCTCAGCACCTGCTGCTAGCAGGTATCGCACAACGAGGGTGTGGCCATTTTCAGCGGCAATACGCAAGGGGGTCAACATGCTGATCACCTCCTCGTCTGAGTCGTCTGCTTCGGCATCGGGGTCCAGGGGCCTGTCCAGCAGCCTCGCAACCTTCCCCGTGTCGCCATCGAACGCTGCCTCCCCAAGCTCCCGACGATCAAAGTCGGAACCTGTCACATAGGGCCTAACCACAACCGACAGCTCCGCATCCATCCAACGGCTCTCTCGCATCAGCATCTGATCATCGCAGACGAGCGCCAACCTTCTGAAATTCTTCACCCCCAACCTTCTGGCCAAAAATGGCCTCAGCGCATCGATGAAGACGCCGCCCTCCGCGTGATGCTCCGCCCACAATGCAGCGAATTCATCCTCCGTCATGACCTCCTCTCCACTGACCTTCCGAACGCGGCCCATTGAGGCAAGCCCAGAGGCTCGATGCAGCGCTTCAAATCGAACTGAAAACGTCTTTGCGAGAGCTGCGTTCACTTCCAACAAGCAAATGCATGCCACATGTTTCACAAGAAATGCATCACAAGCTTGGCCCGCTGAGTTGATGCAATGGAAATTCAGGACTTGTAAGCTCTGGCGTTGACTCAATCATTCAACGGATTGGCGGCGAGCCAGGGTCGGATTCGAGCAATTTGGCGTGCAAGGTTTCAAGCAACGAATCCGAGTTCTGCCTCGTAAGTCTGTTGTCTTCTTTCATTCGCAGGTTTCAGCGATGAATGGCTGAGATGCGCTTTTTGTTGATTGCCCTGAAACCGAAAGGTTCAACCCTCTCCAAAGCGCTTCATGTTCTGAGCCTGACATGTTGGCTCAGGTGTCCTGAAAGAGGGACCCCCTCCTGGTTGGTTCCCTTTGGTTTCCCTTCTGAACCCTAAGGGGGCTCACTGCTAGTCACCTCAAAGGACACCCGAGCAGAGATTCGCCATCACAGGTCGTCGGGTCGCGTGGCTTCCAAACCAAAGCCCGGAAAGGGTCGGGCTCGAGTGATTTGAGGCCAATCTGGGGCCCAGCTTCCTGAACAGACCCATGGAGCCTTTGGGTATCTTTGTGACCCCCTGAGTTGTCAAATCTTGTGCACCCCAATCCAGCAACGTCAAAAAAGCTCGGCTCTGCAAGCGACTCATGAAAACAAACTGGCCCAAGCGGGTTCGGGAAGCCACCACAAGAACCAGATGCAAGCGGAATTTTATGCAGCCTACGGCTTCAATGATAAAGCTTGCAACACAGCAGGAAACCAACTGCAGAAACAATGTGCGAATATTGGGAAATTCCCCACACACACACACACACTCGCTCCCATCTCACAGGGCAACCATCTTTTCGCCAAGGGAGAAACAGTGTCAAATTTGGGCCAATGGGTGGGAGCGCTCAACAATAGATGTTCAAGACCCCTCCGCGACTCATGTCGGCCTCTATAACAGCCACCCAAAACGGTCAAATTGTGACACAGCGGAGTTTGCTCGGGGGTTGTGTCATAACTTGTCTGTGGGAGCGCCCGCGGAAGAACCTTTCTGAGGGTCTGGCTGTGCAGAAGCAACTGAACTTGAACCCGCAGGGCATCATTGATGACCTCACAAGTGCTTGGCCGAGGCAGGGCCTTCTCGAAACCAGTTGCACATCCCAAACTCGTGCCCTGTGCACGTAGCAAATCTGGGGGGCAAAGCACATGTATCATGTCATATGTCATAGCTGTGTGTACATGGAAATGTGCATGCTAGGGATGAGCTCTCACGTGTTCTTTACCGGGTGTCGGGTCTTAACCCAGATTGCGGGTGTATATAGCAAACTCTTAGGCTTGCCCAGTTGAGCCCTCGGTTGGCTGTTGACTGTTGTTACCCTGAATTTGTGTCTATCTTTGTGAAGTCGCTGATGTGGCTAGGAACTTAGCTTTCTTGTGAACTGCAGCTACCTTCATAGATCAATAGCGACAAGTCGGGCCAAAATTTGAAGCTCAGCTCCTTGCCTGGCCCTTTCAATGCGAGACCAGTCCAAGAACAGTTTTTAAAAGGACAACACATGGGTCAGAAGTTGCCTTCCTGGGAGTGTTGCATCCAGTGTCTATGACCCTAACTGTAGTAGCGCACCCAAATTTCAGAGCAACAACGTCATTGTTTTAGGGCTCAATCATTGACTTCTTGAGCCTTGAAGATCCCTTCGATGTTGCCCTGTTGGCTCTAAACGTTCTCAAATTCGCAGCGTTTTGTCTTAGAGCAGCTGTGCGGCTGAAACGGATTCTATGGCGTATTTGTCTGCCTTTGTGCCATACGTTGGCTGTTTGGCCGGACCAACTGCGCTCTTACTTGCCCAACTCGGCGGTGGGAGGTTGTTAGTTGAGCACCCGCAGCCCATTGAACTGAGCACAACAGGATACAGGCGGCAGAGCCTATTCGAAGCATCACAGTACAAGCACTCCATCACAGTACAAGCACTCGAATAAATCTTAACGGATTTATGAGCGTAACACATTGTCTGTAGTGTAATGATGCTATCTGTTGCATCTATATTAAGCACTGCCTCCCGGCAAACTGATGTAATCATGCAAGCCTGAAGCTCACAATCTCCCCTCGATGAGAGATGAGATTTGACTATCCCAAACAAGAGCTACCTTTTAGTTGAAATGATTGATGTATCACACAAATTTCCCCAAGAGGTACGAGTACTGCAGCATGGCTGTTGGTCATTGCACCGATTGCACACGAAAGATTGATGCGCCTTACAAGCATTCTGGCCCCTGCTCGGTGGCCAATGGTTTTCCACATCCACTTGCCCTATCAACCTTGACTCGGACATAGACGCAACACCACACTCCTATGGCCATTTGCCCAGCAAGATAGCTTTTCTAGCTGCCAAATGACGACACACACACACACACAACACAAATGCGCATTGGCTCCGAATCGCCTCTTGGCCTTCTTGAAATGGTGAATGCACGACAAGGGCAACGGGTTTCTGACCACTGCTGGCTGGTAGTCGTCCGTAAATCTGAAGCAAGCATTGGATGCTTTACATCCTAAGACAAAGGACGCCTGAAACGTGGCGATTCTGCGAATTTTCCTTTCATCGCAATCCCTAAACTTTGGGATTCGCTGGAGCTCACTGCGACAATCCCTTGCTTTGTCTCTCATCGCTTTGGCAGGCCGCATGCTGGTTGGTGGCGATGAGAATGTAGGGCTCAGTCTTCACCTCGCATGGGCACAACACCACAAGAATGAATGGTAATGTTAACCCCGGATTAAGCAGAACCCCTGGTTGATTTTGTTTGGGGGGGGTGTCCCCTTTTAGTGGGGATTCAGACCACTTTTGGAGGGAACACCCCCCAATAATGGGATGGGTATCCTGGGTCAACATTACCTTGGGTCTGCCTTTCTTGGGCTCCTTTTCAGGCCAGCCGTAAATCGGCACCGCTCACAAAGGTCTGGGGCCCCGTGGTCAAGTTTGCTCAGCATCACTTGGGCTGCAACAAACGAAATAACTTGAATACGCTTACTACTAAAGTTCCCCTGATCTTGGAATGAACTATTGCTGCGGCAAATACGCAACCGAAGCCAGATTAGCCTGAAGAGCCCAATGTGAAAGAGTTAAGTTGATTGGTGATGTGTCGATCGGAGAAACAATTAGGATTAATAATTAGTATTAGGAATTGAAGCCAAAAGGGCCCCCTGGCTTGGGCTGCTTTCGGGAGACTGACCTTTTGCCCGACTCAAAGCAGAGGGCTCGCCAGGTCTAGACTCTAGATTCCCACTTTGAGGGAGGCACATATTATGTTCAACCACTTGTTGTTGGGGGGGGGGGTGAAGGATGCAAATCGCAACTCCCTTGCGCCATGCTTACGATTTCATCAATTTGAGGATGGCTGGTTCCCCGTAAAACCAGAAGCCACCACACAAGTGCTCTCTTTCAGGAAGAACCGCTTAAAAACAAGAAGGCATAAGGTTGAAGATCCAACCAGCAAGGTGCTGTCTCAAAACAACGGAATCTCAAACACAAACCGAACCTCATATTTACCAAAGCACCCTTGCTGGTCTGTCAGAAATGCACAGTTGCCCAACGAGGTTTTCCCGCCGAGAACAACCTCAAAGACCAAGGAAAGCTTTCCAAACAACTGACCCAGAAATCGTTGCTCAACAGAATATCAAAACATTTCTTACCTAGCCCAGAAAATTAAGGGCTGGAGGTCCAACCGCGGTGCAACCCAGCCCCGCCAAAATGGTTGACCTTGAGACAAATTCTGGATTGATTGTCCTTTAACGCAAGCGATCAGAATTAGATCCTGCTTAAGAGGTCCAAGGAGATTGGATAAAAGCTGCGGGAACTGCTTGACACAGGGGTGGTAGCCTTGTTGGGGATTAAAGGACCAAAATGCAGACGGCATTATTGGAGGTCTGAAACACAAACCCCACACAGATGTGGGGTAAATGGGCCAAAATTGTTATCCCTGAAAAACAGCAGAAAAAGGAGCAGACATCTCCGTAATTATTTTCCTCCAGAAACAAACAAAAGGAAGCAGACATGTCCCAAAACCATTCCCTTGTGTTGCTGTTGACCCCCCTGCAAATCCAGCAACCTTTTTGGGGGTTTAGTCGAAAACCCAACTTGATTTCGCCCAAAAAGTGAAAGTCGAAAGATCCGTTCCCCAGCAGTCAAGTCCCCCCCCAAAAAAAAAACAAGCCAAGGGAAGGGTGGAGGCCCTGCCCCGCGCCCTTCGCGGATCCCGCGGATCGCGATCTCCGGGCGTCCCCGACGATGAAGCCGCTGCCGAGGCTCACCTGGCCATCCCGCGCCGCGAAGGGCCGGAACCTCGTCCGATCCGACGGTCCGACGGCCTTAGCTCTGGTAGCCATGTTGCCCTGCCTAAAAAAACAACGCCTCTCTCAGTTCAGTGACCCTGGGAAAAAAGAGATTCCCCTTTTTGGGGCTTGGACCATTTTTGGGGCAGCCACTGGAAAAAAAGGGAAACAGGGTGCCACTGAACAACTGAGTTAGCTTAAACAAAGGAAACCACGAGGAACCTATGACCCTGTTTTTCCGCTTTTGGGGTCCCCCTACTTTGAGATATCGTTCTTAGGTGGGAAACAGGGATCCTTACATTATACACCTGAACATTGCCTTGTAAATGCTGGCTTCCAACTTTATGTTGGTTTGGCTTGGAGGTTCCGGGGCATTTTTCCCAGTTGGCCATGGGTTAAAATGCCAAATCGTACCTCCAGTGAACATCCGATTCAATCCCCAATAAGAATAGACTAACATGAGGGTACCATTGGTTTTGACCCACAGCCAGGTTAGAAAAATAAACCAAGACGAATATGACCTTTCTTGGGGGCCCCCTATTTTTATGTTGCCTTTATGGGTGGCTTTAAGAGTGGCCTGTGACCTTTTGGTGGCGTTGCGCATCAACTTTCAGGATGTAAATATCACGCTTTTGTGGGCCGTGGTGGGCCCTCTTTGCCTGATTTTGACATCAACCTGTGGGCCCGCCTTAACTTACCCCTTAAAACTCCAAGCCCTGGGGAAGTTCATCTTTTACAGACATATAGCCCATGTTACACAAAAAGTTGAAAAGTTGTGTTTCTAAGAGGTAAGTTAAATATCGCTCGTGTTGAAATGAGTTTCCTTGCATGTCAAAGGGGGCCAACAAAAATGCCATAGACAGGAGGGCGTAAAACATTCGAGCACGGGTTTGTCAAGTTGGGGGTGGGGGGGGGGGCACTGGGAGAACCCTTAAAGACAGCCCAGAAAGGGCACCATGTCCACATGTAACAATTGCTGGTTCACCTTCCACCAACTAACATAGAAGTGGGAGGGTAACCTCTCTTTCACAGAAGCCGATCCGTCGGCTTCAAAAAACTCGCTCCGTGGGCATCTCTTCCAAACCGCAAACCGAGAGGCCAATCGAAGCTGGCACCCACGGTCTCAATCCTCACAATGCCTCAGGAGCACGATGAAACAGAAAAAAAAAGGGGAAAAGGGGTGCCACTGAACAAAACACATCCCGTTGAAGAAAAATGATTGGCAATGCCTCATTCTGGAAAACCTGTTTTCACCACCTATCCTGGTCCTGAAAACCAGGGGCCGATCGGTGGCCAAACTTTGTTGTTCTCCGCCAGGTGTCTGACACTGCGGCTTGACAATGAACCCGAAAGACAAGACGCTGCAACCTTCACTCACACTGAAGGATAGGCTCATTCCTGCAAAGCCACAAACAGCTGCTCTTTCGTGAGTCCCCAGCGCGTTTCAGGGCAAGGGTCTTTGTGAGTCCACATTTGTTTGCCATGCAACATCCAGGTTCAACTATGCATCATGATCACGTTCATTCACGCTTCAACAAAATGATAGATCCCCCAGGTGAATGGTTAAAGAAGAAAGCGCCAGAAAACTCACGATCTGAAGACCACCCGATGAGGAAACGCCCAAGCAACCGTGCCAGGTCCCTATTTTGACACAACAGTTTGTCAATCGCCCCAGTGGGATGCTCACCACATGTTGCTGGATACCACTCTGCTGTGGGTCCGGCAGCAAGAGTGCCCTTATCATTAAAAAAAAAAAAACATCCCGGCACCGCAGGATCTGTCGTCCTTGCAGCCAGGGTGCTCTTTTGCAAATGATCGTAATCAATCTCCTGCCGCTCATGCCCAGGCATTGGGACAGCGACGCACATAAACAAGAACACACAAACACCTGCGCTCACAATGACACCTACACGCACATGCAAACCTATTGGCACAGGCAGCGCACGCAGAGACGCAGAGACGCAAAGACACGGGATAGAGACAGACCGACAAACAGACAGACAGCACACAAAAACACAAAAACAGACACACACACACACAGACACACAGACACAGACACAAACACAGACACAGACACAGAAACACACACACACACAAGCAAACCAGCAAACCAACAAACAAACAAACAAACAAACAAACAAACGAACAAACAAACAAACAAACAAGCAAACAAACAAGCAAACAAGCAATCAAGCAAGCAAACAAACATGCATACACACGCAAAACAAAAGCAAAACAAACAACACATCATTGTCAGGAGCATAATGTTTGCAACGGTCTGTTGACATACACAAACACGCAAGCACACACACACACACAATCCCACAACTGCATGCACCCGCACCGCATGCACATGGACATCAGCAATTCTCAATCATTTCTAAATCCAAAGCAAGAGATGCTCCACATTTATCCATCATTGATTGGGGCCACGGATAAGGGCTGGCTGGCGATCATGTCCATGACGAGCGTCCCGAACTTGCTTTAACCCAGTTGGCTCGGTGCTTGTCAAACATCAGGCAACTCGATCTCCGGGTGACAACGTCTACGAGTGGCCCATTTGGTTTGCTTCGGGTCCCGTGATTCGTTGTGGCTCTGCGCGAGTTCCTGGGCATCTATCGCACAAGGATTCGAAAAAAAGCAATCGTGAACACCAAGCGGAACTGACCACAGGAAGGGTTCGCAGGTTCTTAATTGCGGATCTCATTGCCCGCCTATGCGCTTACAGTACTTCTCCCCGCGCCTGCTTGTCATCTGTGAACTTTCGGCCAAGGGCCGGTAGGATGAAAAGCAGGAACCCGACCTGGTCTGGCGATGCTCCGCATGAACGCAACAGCGTGTGATTATTTTATGATGCAGTCAAGGGAAATCCAAAGCAAAAAGAGAATATGTTGCTCCAGATTGGTGGTGCCCCAAATATGATGGCTTCTGTTCTAGACACCCCCGAGGTCACTGGGAGTTGCCCAAATTCAGGGACACTACCAAACGATCCCAACCGACATACCCAACAGGTGTGGATGGCGATGTCTTCTTGCACTGAATTTCTAGTGGTAACGGCCAAACCTCTAGGTTCGATTCCCCATTCTTGTCAACCAAAAAAACGCCTGTTTCCCCTGAGTTTTTGATGGTTTCTGAATGGGGAAGGTACCCCTAGAAAACCCTCTTCGAACTGCAGGCACTCAAGTGTGAATTTATCGCTTGGGAATGGCGGCGCTCCCATTCCAGGGACCTGAAGACTGACATATTTTTCCAGGTTCAGCCAATAACCAACTCTGGACACAAGTCTAAATCCTCAAAAGGCGTAATATGTGTCCATCTGCAGCAGGGGAAGTGGTCATGTGTCCGAAATTGCACCCTCCGACTGCAAACAGCCAGGTGGATTTGACTTGAGGAATGACTGGCCCTTGCCACATCTAAATGCTGGTGCTTGCGTATCACAGTGGCCAAACATCTTGGTTGCCGGCAAGACACCCCTGCAAACAGTTTTTAACTGTTTAGGGGGCTTAGCGGAAAACCCAACTTGATTTCCCACCCAATAAGTCTATATAAACGTCTAAAGATCCGATACCCCATAGTCAAGCGGAAGGGGCATGCCTTCGGTTTCCCTTGGGTTTCCTTTCAGTTTCCCTGTGTCCCCTTGATTTCCCGTTGGTTGAACAGGGATCCTTACATTATACACCTGAACATTGCCTTGTAAATGGTGGTTTCCAACTTTATTTTGGTGGAAAAAGCCACATGTTTCAAATGGTGGCAAAATGGAGATCTTTTAAGGAGCCCTGTTTGACCCAGTCAAGACCTCTGGGCTCTGTCTCGACGGCCCCTGGCCAATCACTGACTCGCGACTCGCGACTCGGCCGCCAAAAAGGCCGCGGTCTGTATACCGCGGGTTCGGTTGCATGGGTCTGTCAAATGACCTGATAGACTGGGCTGTTCAAAATGGAGGCTCGGCCAAATCCATAATCCCAGGAAAGCCACTACAAAGGGGACCCCTTGCGTAACCCCAGGCAAGGATTCAGGATTGCAATTGAACAGCCCAGATTGAAGAGTTCACTGCCACCTCGCAGAAAACATGTATCGCACATCCACAAAGCGCACTCAGATGTGCCAACGAGTAGACGTTTACACCGCTAAGATGCAGTGACCAGACAGCATTGGATGATTCTCGAACTTTCGCAAGCCCGATTGCCGTGGGCAAAGAAAGAATGCTTGGGGTAAAGGCTGCTATGAGGCTTTGCCTTTTTAGATCCTAGTTCCAGCAGCCTGACTCTGGGAGTTCCTATCTGCGGAGCCTGGATTTTCTTCCGACGCTGATCAACCACGAGCTGTTGCTTCCTTGTCCCACGCATTTGTACCACGCTGGTGGAATTTCTTGTCTGGTGCCCAATGTCGCAAAAATCGGCGCGGCCGTGAGGATTCTGCTGGCAAAGCTTTGCAAAGTCCTACGGCAAAAGAAGAAGCGGAATTGGCGGGGTTTCTCTGGAGATGTCAGGATGTCCCTATTTGCACAAGCCCAATGCAGTCAGGGTTGCAAAAGAAGGCTTAGGGCGGAAACTTAAGCCCAAGCGCCCAGGTGACACAAAGTTCCTTTCTCAAGCGGGTCCACAACCCTGAAAGGTTGCACATGTTTCAGCATGCTCATTTCACTCCCAGTGGCTTCTCGGGGCGCCAGGAACAAGCACCATTTGTCTTTTGACAGGATGGAAGTAGATGGCACAACTTGTTCTACGGTAATTCAGGAGATGATGAAACCCAGGTCCTCCAGAGAGGATAGAATAAGGATACCAACTTTTTCTGTAGTCCACTTTAGTAGGGGAACCCTCCCAAGCAAAACAGGGTAAAAGGGCACCACTGGCGGACTTAGAAACAATCGGTGGAATTGTTCCCAACAGCTTTCAAGACCAAGAACTTGGGCCACTCTCGGTTGATTCGCTTGAGTCCTGAGGCCCGTGCAAGCCGCATCGCGGGGATTCCTACGGCCGAAAAAAACTTGCCCCCCAGTGCTTCCAGCCAATTTAGTACTTGGAACCCAATGAATAAACTAGTAGATTGAGGGGTGTCCCATGTACGGAATCCTGCGCTTTTGGGGAAGCACCAATTTCACCTTTCATCCTGGGCCGACGTTCGAACGGGAAACCATTTAGAAACCCCGGCAAATATCAGGTTTGTCATTTTGAGGGACCCACTGGGTAATTATGTTCCCTTAAGTTCCAGTTGAAAACTACCTCAAAAGGGTACCCTGAAAAATAGGCCCACAGAGCATACTGGAAACTAGATTCCCCAGGATTCATGATCCTTCCTGGCACCTTGATCCAAACTTGGAGATGCAAGCGATTGGCTAGGAAGCTAACTGGCTGGTGGAACCAGGTGAACAGGTTCCAGACATGCAGGGAGCTGCGTATGCCGGAATTCGGCATCAGCCAAATCGTGATGTGGATGCCCTTTCTTTAAGAAACCCACTAAAGGTCTGTGAGTGTGAAACTTGCTATCATGCACGAAGCGAGTTCCTCGCATCATGTTTTGGCCGGCGCGGCCTTCCCCAGTGTGGGGGAACATCAAACAAGGATATAATATGTATGGGATCACTTTGTTTGGTATATTTTCTCGTGTCAAGTGTTTTGTTTGTTTTAACCAAACCAAGTATCTATGAACATCGACTCTTACAGCGAACTGCCCACGGTGGGGAGGGGGGGACAACAAAAAAAGAATAGTGATTGCCGCTGGACAACTGGTGCGTTGACCGGAACGTTTGCTTAAACACCTGATAGAACCCAGTTTGCTTAAATAGTTGGTAACCCTTCGCCATGTTCCTCTTAGGTTTCATTCGTTGCCCACACAACTGGAGCCACGGGGAAGGATTCAACCGTGACCCAAAGCCGTGCGGGTGTAGGTGACTGGGCTGAAGCTGTGGGATGGCATATGATTAACTCGCAGCATTCAATCACCGTGGATTCTGAGGGGAAGTTCTCGAAATCGGGACCTTGAACGGTTAGTTTCATTCTGGCTTCTATTAACACACCCTGTGGGTATGAACTTTAACTGAGGATATCAGCTAGTATGTGCATCAACCCTATTTCCGGGGATGCCTATTCAAACTTATGGCCGTATTGGCTTCGTGTTCCCCATGAAACCAACTGCCCAGTGGCCATGCAAACAACAAACACAGGATACTGGATAAAAAGGAGTGTGGCTTGAATTCAAACAAATCAGCATCCCCGTTTAGCTTCCTTTTGCGGGAAATACCAATTCTTGCTTATTTAGCACCCAGCACGGAATGACTCAGCTCCTTGAGTATTTTACAGACCCCCCACCCCACCCCAAAAGCCAAAAGCTGCTGCACAAAAAAATCGGATGCAAAGCACCCACTTCCGGACTCGAGCGGTCGCATGCAGCCCAGTGGCCAAAGAAGAACCCCCGAGCTGCGGACACGTTCCCTTTGAACGAATCCCCGAAGGGCAGCTTCACTTTATCGGATCTCGAGCCACGGATATGTCGGGCGCAGGCAAAACCTGACCCGCGGTGGAATACCGGGGTTTTGTACATGGCGTCTTTAAGCACCACCTCACCGCAAGGAAACTTTACTTCAAATTGGCCCAACAGGTGATGTGCAGAAAAGCCAGGGAGAAAGAAAGGGAACCTCGGAATACCGGAATACCCGACAAGCAAACCACCCAGAAGCCGATTGGTGACAGGCACTACACAAAACTCATCTGGTGAATGGTGACTATCCGCTTTGTATGTCTTTCTTCCCATCTTCAAGCCCAATACATGAGTCTCTCGAAACTATGACCCCTGAAACATGTAGGCAATACCCCTGGGTTTGGGCCTTATTGAACGGGGGCTGGGGACTGGACAAACATTCAGATCTGGTCTTTCCTCTGGAACTGACCGTCGCCATGGACTTTTGGGCGCATCGAGCCAATGTGCCTGTGTGGGGGTTTCTCGGAGGATGCAGGTGTTTAGGTTGGTTTAAAGGGAAACCAAAAGACGCCCAACAGGTTAGGGCGTCTCCCTACGTACCCCCCTCCATTTGGGGAAGTACGGAGTCAATTGCTGCCAATGCAGATTCGAATGAAGGTAAATCAGCCTAGCCGTCCTGCCAAACACGTGGGAGTCCGCGACTGCTTGGCCCAAACTGGCCAGGGTGAGTCCAACCCCAGGAGTATTGAATGGCATCCAATTCTAGAGGCTTCTGCACATTCCGGCTGAACCCTTCTCTCTCTAATCCAACAGGACTCATCTGGGCTTGACAAAGTTTTGCCCTACTGGCTGGTCTGCTGCATCGTGGAGCTCTTAAAACCCTCGCGGCGCAACCCTACTGGTGAGAAGATTACACCCAGCCTTGTTGCGTATCAAACAAGTCCTCCACCGAAAGGACACCCATCAGCAATTGTTTTATACACTTCTTGCATAGGCCAGATAGTTGCTCTGAAAGCTTCCATCCTTTCTTCAGCGATGGGAGAGGTGAGTAGCAACCTGTTTTGTGTAGGGATGTCGCTTTTTCAACGAAAGGAAGCCAATAGTGCTGAAGCATATAGTAACCAAGGAAGAAAAAAAAGACTCGCAAACAACAAACACCTGGTGACCGCAATATAACGGTCGCTGAGCTAAAATTATGGTGCGGAATGTCCAGCAGCGACTTTTCAGGGTTCCCTATTGAATCTCATAGCCGACTAGTAGTAAACCAGGGTTCCCTATGTTTCCCCTTTAACCATCAGCCCAGGGGAAACTCACTTCAAATTTGCCCAAATGGTGTTCAAAGCCACCAAAATGGGTAATTAACCCTGAAACAGGGGTCACTGGATTTTCCCTTCAAAAGTTGCAATTGACTGGTGCCTTCCACTAAAACTGCCACTTGCGGAGGCTCCGAAAATGGAAATGGCTCGGAAACCCCGTGCAAACCCTGGGACATACTGTGGACGGACGAAATCCAAAACGGCCCCGCCTAAGAAACCTTGGAATGCTTCGATTCCCCTGCAAATATCAACAAACCTTATGGTTTCCCACGATTTCAATGGTTTCCAGCACCAGTGGGATGACCTGAACCCTCAAAATTCCCTTAAAAATGGGTTTGACCCCCAAAATTATGGGGTCATATCCCATTTTTATGGGTAGTTTGAGGGTCCAGGGATTTCATGTCGTGCGAACGGATTTCGGGGACCCATCCACAGTTGCAGCGTCTGGGCTTCGGCGCCATACCCAGGCGCAGCTCGTAGCGGGCGGACTCCGCTTCGCGGTAGGCCATGCCTCAGCTTCAACCGACCGAAGCGGGGCTCAGTGGGGTTCAGTGGGGTGTTTCCTCTAAACCAACGCCGCAAAACCGGGCGGCGCCAATGGAATTTTCCCCTCGAAACCAATTCAAGAAAACGGTGCTGTGAAACGAGACAGCGCCCAACTGCCGCTCAACTCCCCGCTTCGGGCCGGGTTTGTTTAGCGCAATAGTAGGATTGAGAATCCATCCCAACTGCAGCATGTTGTCCACAGGGTACCCCTGACTGGAGGTCACTGGGAAATCCATTTCCCTCAAGGGACCTGGTGGGTTGCCTGGTGGCATGGTACCCCACAGTTCTGAAACTGAGGATCCACAAAAACAGGATCGCTCACCTTAAAGACAAAGGCCAAAAGGAGCGACATGTGCAAAACGAAAGTGGACCAAACCTGGAAAGCCCGGAGTTGAGCCGAAGACGCACCGAGGCAAGACTGAAACGTTCAAGGGCGGCCAAAACTACCCAGCCAGAGCCAAATCAGACCAAACCTGAGACCCTACAAGGTCCAGAGGACCCTAAGCAAACCAAAGCCAAGCACAGGGTTAATTGGGTTTGCACTTTTGTCGAGGATATGGCCATGGGTCAAAACCCCGTACCCCCAGTGAACATCCCAATCCCCACTAAAATAAAGCCTAAAATGGGTGGGCACCTATCCCAAAATGGGATCCCATTGGTTTTGAACCATGGCCATATCCTTTTCGCATGGGTCAAAAGGGAAACCAACCGGAACATGTTGTATCTTGAGGCCACCGCCCATACGCTCCTTGCGCGTCCGCGGCCGCGGCACCTCGCGTCACAAAAAATGCCCATCTCAGCTGCAACTTGGGGGACACGCAATTTGCAGGCTTTCAATGGTGGTACGCCTGTGCTTCATGCCGTGACGTTGGGGTTGATTCTATCATCAAACATGTTGTTTTCTTCAGCTGGTCACTGTTTCTTTCAAGATTGAAACCAAAAAAGCCCATCTCAGCTGCAAATTGGGGCCCTTTCAATCGCAAGGACAAAACTGAAGATCGACCCTCAACTCAAAGGTGGGGATGGCTTTGGGCAAGTGAGCAGCATTTGCTGGCTGGAAAAGGGGGGGACGAGGCGTCACAGCGCAACGGGCGAGCAATACTGATGGGGTGCAGGATGCCAAATCCCTGACCACCAAAAACATGTGGCAGTTCTGATATGGATTCATACGGTCTTTGCATTTGAAAGGGCTTAGCTTCAACAATACGATGACCTAGGTGCGTGTGGCAAGACTTGGCAGTCGAGCGGCCCCAATGCGGCTCATGCGGAGAGACGTGCCTATTTCTGCCCATGAGCAGCCCAAGCATAGGGGACCTTTCAGAAATAGATGGCCCTGGGTAAATGGTATAAAATCAATCTAAAACCAGTGCCATCTATTTCTGCCAAACTAAGCTAAAAAGAACGCCTCTGAGCCCAAGCGTTTGGTAGACAATTAAGCCAGACTTGGAGTACATGCGGTTTCAGAATCCACCTTTTTCGGGAAATTTGTGGGACACCCCAAAAGGGCTCCCTATATGCGGAAAGTGGCCGAGCGGCCAACTCAGGTTGGCGCTTACACTCGCCAAGTTCTGCTGATAATTTTTGGTCATGCTCGTCTTGAAGAGTCGAGTCTCCCACCAAATATGCCAACAGCTTGTTGATCTACACAACAACTGGATGCTCAAAGTGTGGATCCTAGATGCTGTATCCCTCTTGTGCTCTAGTCCATTGGGGTGGATTCGGATCTGTTGCAAGGGTCCACAAATGAAGGAACAGCAAAAGGGGCAAACAACTACTAGAAGATGGGTGGCCCGAAAGCATTAGCAGCGACGGCAAGCTACGTCTGGCACTCCAAGCACTCCCAAACGCACCATCCCGCTGTCGGCTCGCCTTCGTACCGTCCTCGTTCACGAAGAAGGCAGGCGCTCGCTCGTCCGGCGGCGCGTCACTGTCGCTCTCTGCGCCTATGGCATCGGGAGATGCATCCCAGAAAGCGCAAAGGAAACCAAAGGAAACCCAAAGAAAACAAGGGAAACACTACGAAACCCAGGACAGGCCTGATGCCAAGGGAAGAACACAAGGAAAGAGCAGAAGCACAAAACATTTATACACCTAGAAACATGAGACTATTTCCGGTTCAACATAAAACCAAAAGCAAAGCAAGCGTGTGGGGATTTTCCTATTCTTGACAGACTGCCACACAAAATCGCAGCCATGTCAACCTCCTTATCTTCTGGCTCTTGGAAGCCAACGTAACATAGGTCCAAAAGGCAGCTCGCAGCAGCTCTGCCTCTGCTTCAAACGATAATTCATCGCTCGTGAACCAGATCATCTCGACTGATTTGCCTTGTCACACCTAGTGCTGGCATTCCCAGAAAATCATCAACAAGGACGGAGGCTTAATCGCGATAGGCAATGCCAACCTTAAGAGGAGCTGTACAGGAGATCAGATGAGCTGTAGAGGAGCTGTAGAGGAGCCGTAGGGAGCTGTAGAGGAGGAGCTGTAGAGGAGGAGCTGTAGAGGAGCTTCTACAGGGAATGTAGAGGAACTGTAGAGGAGCTGTAGAGGAGCTGCAGAGGGAATGTAAGAAAGAGGAACTGTAGAGCTGTAGAGAGCTGTAGAGAAGATATGGAGAGCTGTAGAGGAGCTCTAGAGGAGCTGTGGAGGAGGAGCTGTGGAAGGGCTCAGAGATGTAGAAGAGTTTTAGAAGAGGTGTGGGGGAGCTGTAGAGCGAGCTGGAGAAGAGGTGTAGGAGTGCTGTAAACGCGATGTGGAGGAACTGTAGAGGAGCTATAGAGGAGCTGCAAAGCAGCCGCAGAGAGGAGCCGTGAACGAGGAGTTTTTGGACTGTATGTAGAGGAGTTGTGGAGGGAGCTGTAGGAGGAGCTGCAGGAGGAGCTGTAGAGGATGTGGAAGAGCTGTTGTAGAGGAGGAATGTGAGGAACTGTACAGGAGTTGTAGAGAGCTTTAAAGGAGCTATCGAGGAGCTCTAAAGGAGTTGTAGAGGAGCTGTAGCGGAGCTATAAAGGAGCTGTAGAGGAAGATCAGTCGTATTTTTCAAGGATGCATACGCTGTCTGAGACTTTACAATTTGCCTTAGCTTTCAATGCATGCACGTTACAATGTTTCTGCAAATTCCAACATTGAGGACACACTCTGGAATATGGTTGCCCCATGCGGCCTTATCGGCAGATTTTTTTGCGGTGCTGTTGTTTTCCTTTCGCGGTTAAGCCCTCGTCTCGCCAATTTTGGTCAACCCAAAGAACAACCAAAGTCGGTTTGTCAATAAAACAAACTCGGCAACTTCCATTTGGCTTTCCATTTTTTTAACATCCCACTGTGAAACCAAACTCACTTGCTGAGTGGCTGGCCAAAAAAAATGTTCCAACTTTATATTTATTTACCACTAACTGGTCTTCCCAAAAAGTGTAAAGTTCAACTGAGGAAGCGAGCGAAGCAAAATGCCAAACCCTGAGGCAACTGCGCCGACATCCTGAGCTCTTGGCCGATCTCCGCCAGCATGCGCTGGAGGCTTTGAATCTTCTTGTGCTTCTTGCGCACCTGCGGAGGGTCAAGGCAGGTTCACCCCTTTGGGGGTCCCCCCCCCAGAGAAATTCCTATGCCTATGCAAATGTACATAAATATGTACAAAAACACGCACAATGTTTACGTACATATACAGATAATATGTTCATACTGCATTTTAACTGAGGAAGTGCAGCCAAACCAGGTGTGCGTAAATGGAGTCTTCTTACGAAAGAGCATCAATAAGTAGGTGTGAAACCATCTTGCTTCGCCATCCTTTTCTTCTCATAAATGGGCACCGGCGGGACCACGCTCCTAGGTTGCGCCGCCACGGGCCCTTGACCCAGGCTGAGACATGCCGGGGAACAGCGCGCGAGGGATCGCTGTCCCGCCTATCATTGGAGGTATCCCTATATCCCCCTCAAACGAAACTCAGCCACCAAAACGGGACACGTCGGGCACCCTGCCAACTGGTCCAGAAGGGGCCTCGATGTTTGGCAAGGTTTCATATTTGGCGAGTGGCGTGGCAACGTTCGAAGCTAGTGGAGTTATAATAATTCACCTGTATATCTATACATATCATATATATATATATGGCCATGGATCAAAATCACGTACCCCCAATGAACATCCCAATCCCCACTAAAATAGCGTGGTGAATTCACCTACCCCAAAATGGGATCCCATTGGTGTTGACCCACGGCCATTTGAATTCAGGGACCCCCAAGAAAGGAACCGGTATGTGGAACATCACAACCTGTCTGCTATCTGCCGCTTTTTTGTACTTGTTCGCAAGGCAAACTATTTCCCCTTGCCAAGGGCCAAGAAACTGACCAGAGACGCCATGGCAACGACTCAGGCCTGCTCCTCCGCTTTTCTCTGCCTCATCTCCGCCTTGAGACGCGCCTGACGCGAAACGGGGCGAGTTGCTTGGCTCCACTCGTCAGTACGAGCTGGGTGCTTCCTAACATAGGGTATACACAAGGACCACACTAAATTGAGTTGGTTCCTTTTGAAGTCCCCCTAAACATAGGGTAAGCACACTGGAATCTGCAAGGCCATTCCAGAAGGTGACCAAATTGAGGGGTCACCCTACAGGGTGTAGACTGGACTTGCCCTCCTTCCAGCATACTCCAAAACCCTCCGCAGCAGACAAAAGAGGACAGCTGACCGCAACCTGTCAAACACAGTGGGCAGGCAAGGGAAACCGGTAGACATGAGAAGAAGAAGAAGAAAAAGAAGAAGAAGAAGAAGAAGCAGCAGCAGCAGAAGCAGCAGCAAAACGGGAAGAAGAACTAGAAGCTAAATAAGAAAAAAACAGAACCTAGGCAACACAGTCTCCACGTGGTTGCGGGAAGGTCCAGCTGTGTTAAAATGATGCTAGGTCTTCAAGCAGCAAGCCCACTGGCAGTGCCGCAACATCTGCACTGCACTCATCGAAAAGGCATCCTTAGAGTTTCGGCCACCAACTAATAGATCGGCGGAAGCGTGGACCTCAAAATGCGCGGCAGACGGCAAACAGCGAGTCCGTGAGCCAGTGCTGTGGACGAAATAGACGGGCACATGCACATCATCCGAATTTAGTGGATGCAGTTCGACATACTCAACATATGTTTACTGTAAATGCCGCAGTCCGACACGGTTGTTTCCTTGGCGCATGGGGGAGCCCACGTAACCATCAACACAAGGCCCACTGTACTAGAGCAACACAAATCAACCAAAGTTTACATGACCGCAAAACCAAGCGAAACAGTTCACCTAATACGTCAGAATTCCTGGTGGGCTTCTTCCCATGATCTTGCCATGCTTACAGCTCCCATCTTAAGGCGCTGGAGGAGCTGAGCCACATATTTGTTAACCGATTGTGTGTTCAGGCTCGCACGTGGGCAAGATGTTCAACAAAGCCCTTTTGGCAAAACTCCAATGTTTGGGTTTGCCCACGGCCAATATGCCTAAAGATCGCAAAATTAAGGGTTGCCTGTGAAACTAGATGCAGATATCAAGCATGAAAGCGACAATCATTGATCAACTAGAATTGCGTCCACATTCCTGAATGTTAGACGTGGTCGTGGAAAACTGACCCTTTCTGTGAGGCAAACATGGGCCAATTCGACAACCGCTCCATTACTTACCCCTTAAAACTCCAAGCCCTGGGGAAGTTACTCTTTTACAGACATATAGCCCATGTTACCCAAAATGTTGAAAAGTTGTGTTTTTTAAGAGGTGAGATTACTGTAAAGGTGATTCGCTCGGCCGTGAAACCTTATTTCTCACAACAATGGTCCCGGGTGTTGGAAAATTCAGGAATGTGTCCAATTATTCATCCTCTCGCGACGTCATTTAGCAAGCCTCAATGTCAGGCGTGTTTTTGTCGAAGCATTCCTCAAAACGCCCAAATCCGCACGCAAGAGCCACCCTGTACTGGGTGCGTTTGCCGAAAGCCAAGTAGTGCTTGCCACTAGAATCAGTACTATGAGCTTCGAACGAGTCCTCACCTGGCATGATTGAAGGATCGAGGCTTTTGGGGGGTTTTCTCTGAACAAGCAAAATGACAGCAACCCATTGAAGACATGCCTTTGTGACAGTCGCTGGACTCCTTTTCCTGAAATCTCATGGTTCTGCAGGGCAGTCAAAGAAGTCCCTACTGGAGGGGCTTTCAAAGGAACGGGGGAGGGAACCCCCTTTGCAGGTTCATGAACTGCATGTGTAAACGAATGGGAGAATTCCCAACCAATGTGGAACAACCAAACTCAAGAGAATGTATGTTGAAACATGATATATCACGACTGTGGTTTATGGGCAATCAAAAGGGAAATCAAAGGGAAATCACCAGAAACCAAAGCTTACCCCTTAAAACTCCAAGCCCTGGGGAAGTTAATCTTTTACAGACATATAGCCCATGTTACCCAAAAAGTTGAAAAGTTGTGTTTTTAAGAGGTAAGAAAGGGAAACCAACAGAAAGGCAGCGGTCTCGGCGGCTCTGGGGCCTGCTGGAAGATGTCTGCCTGCTCCTTGGCCTCATTTTGTCGAGTCGTCACAGCCCGGCTAGGTACGTAGGTGGGTACGTATGCATAGATTCAAATAAACGGCGGTGGGTCAAAAATAGGTACCCAAAATGGAACCCTGGTAAATGTAAACATGGACTAAGACCTGCGGTCCCCTGGTGGTTTAATTTTGACCCATACCTATTTGTAATCCAATGTAATGTGATGCAAAGCATGGCATGGCGTGGCGTGGCATGAGCGGGGAATTTCTCAGATGTCTGGCATGTTCACAACCAATCAGTACTTTCCGCCACCCCTTGTTCCTACTAAAGCTTGCTTAAAAACATGTTCTTTCCAGGGGCTTGGACTGGTGGGATCTTTGGGTTATTGCAATTCACCACGAAGGGATTGGATGCCCCCCAACCGACGCGAGGGGGAATGGAGACCTAACGATACCATGTCACGAATGGTGGCCAAGGAAAAGAACACTCAAGGTGACCCTCAATTGGTGGATTGGATAGGTGGTTGCTCCCCACCCCTTGTGCCCGCTAAAACTAACATGGGAAGGTTCCCCTTTCCCTACAAACCACCAATCCGCGGCACCAATTAGGGGCGAGTTGATACCAGCATTAGCTGCAGCATGTTCCCCCAACCAACAAACTAAGCGCTACCAATGATTGCTTGCCTGACTGTGCTGGGTCTTAAGCAGGTCTGGCAACATGACGATTCACAGCAAACAAGCGTAAAATCAATTCAACCAAAAAGGGGAGGACAAAACAACGCCTCCGTTTGCTTCCCTCCGGATATGTTTCCTCCATTTGCTTAAGTCTCCTGAAAAAAATAAAGCATTTCTAGTAGTGATAGATTCCCTTTCAAACCAACAGGTTGGAACAGGAAAAAAAAAAACATATTCTTCACCAAATGGAAGGTGAAATCAATCCCCCCCCCAAAAAAAAAACAAAGCGCCGCTGTTTGTTTCCCTCCGGATACTTTTGCACTGTTTGTTTTCCGGCCATGCGCCCTCCATCCAGAGCTCCAGGCGAAGGCTTCCGCTTGCTCCGCTGCCTCCCTGGCACGGAGCGCCTCGTCCCGCTCCGCCTGGCGCGGTGCGATCGGAGCGCCCGGCGCGATCGATGGCTCTTTGGGCCGTTTTCAACTGGGAAACCAATCCATGGCCCTCAGAACACACCGTGGAAAAAAAAAAAAGTTCGGTTCTATCCCCCATTTTGCTCACCAGAAAGCTTATCCCGGTTCCCCCCGCCACTTTGGGCTTCCACGTTTTTGTTGTCCCCCGCTTTTCCAGGAGTCGATTTAGGGGTTCTGGCTTGGAAAAGTTGTGGCTTCAGGGGTTTTGTCTCCCCCCCCGCTTTTCCAGGGGAGAGGTTGCGGCTTCCTGGCAAAGTCCCCTGGATGATTGCTGATTTTTGTTTGGCAGTCAGCACGCCATGGATTCTTGTCCGAAACCCATTTCCCTTAGCCAATTGTTTTTATTGGGGGGGAGTATTGGGGGGGGCAGTATAGACGTTTATGAATCAAGGTTTTTGTTCTCCCCCGCTTTTCCAGGGGTCGATTTTGGGGGTTGTGGCTTGCCACAGTTGAAGCTACCCTTGGACATTTGGTGGTTCCAAGGAGCAATTTGTTTGGGCCAGGTCTTTTGGCAAGGGCTATCGGTGAAGAAGGGAGAGCTTGTCGGAACTGTTCCCTCACCTCTTGAAAAGTAACACGGAACTCCAATCAGCAACCCACAAGGAGATTGAAAAACAAGTTTCTAGGATTACTTGGTGAACTAAGAAACTGCTGCTGGGCTTACCTTCGCCCGGAAACGATCCCAAACCAAGGTCCCCCCAAAACATGTTAGAGAAGTACAGTATGTGTTTCAAGCCCCTTCCCGATTTGGTCCTTGCCAGCAGGGTCTTCCTTCTCTACTTCTGGAGCACAGGAATTGCTCCGAATTGACCCTTGAGCCCGCGACAGAACTCAATCGTGTTGCTAATTTGTGGAAACTTAGCCATGTTCCCAACACAAGCTGGAGGCTAATTATATGCGTTCTCAGTTTGCAGGAAGGCTTGCACTGCTAACCAAATGATATGACTGTAGGAAGGGCACTATGAAACAAGAGTTAAAATCGCTGTCATTCCGGTACCGCATAGAGCTCGTGAGACGCCCAGCTACGGGGTGCAACCAACAATTCGGATAGGATAACAGCATAAGCTGACAAACCCGAGATGCTGGGTTGCCCATGCCCTATGGCAAATACAATCAACCACCCACACCTGCGACAGGCACATAGGAAAGCTAAAATACAGCTGGCATTGGAAGCAACATACAGCTGCAAAGACAGGGTAGTGTGCGCAAGCCGTACGCAGCCCGGTGTATGTGCCTAAAGGCTTAGAGTCATCTAACAAGAGGCTATGTGAGCAATATAGCCAAGTCCCCACGCCTATTCAGGATCAAACCCAGTTCCCCAAGCACCAAGACAAATGCATGCGTGTCTAAAGGGGCATGCTGCACGGCAAACGTGTGGATGCGGCTTGTGGCTACTCTGGTTGAGGTTGATTTCAACAAAAGCCAAACAAGGGAAACCAAATCCAAAGGAAAATTCAAACAAATAGAATAAACCTTCCATTTGAGCAGGTCACCACACTTCACTTCGACATGCTTCGACGAGCTGGCATGCTGCATGCCACATCGGGTCTGGCAAACAGTCTCTCGCCCTCTCTCCCGCACAGCCTCTGCGGCTTTCCGGGCTACCTGTCTGCAAGCACACCCACCCCAGTCAGGACATAAAGGGCCGAACCTTATAGGGGACACACAATGCGAATCCCCCTTGGAAAAGGGCACCGAAGCAAAACACGGCCCAAATCTGTATACTTGGCTAAATGCTGTTCCGAACCTGGTTTTCAAGACGGCTCCAAAGGGGCTCACCCACAGAGAACCTCCCAAATAGTTTTTAAACAGTGAAAGTGCTTAGCCCCTGGCACTGTCGGACATACTGGCTGCAAGAAGCTACAGGAGGAGCAATAGAACAGCAAAAAGATGACCCACCTTACCTTCTATCATTTTTTCTTTGAGACTAGGGAACTTTGGTCTCATGTTCGACATGAAGCCCTTACATGTTGGCCGACCCGGCTCCAATGAGCGAGTCGCGTTGTTTTTTTGCGAGTTCATCTGGGCAACAACACATCACTGACGTGTCTCGTCCAAAACGGGCCAAAGTTTGAACGTCAAACCGATCACATCTCTTACATGTTCTAGGAAGCGACTAGAGACATCAAAGCTAGCGGCGTGAGGGAACCTAGAAGTTGTGGGACATTCGCGTGCCCAGGACGTGTTCCCTTATCACAGAAGTGGGCCCTAAGTCCAGCTTTCCAACAATGTCAAGCGCCAAACAACTGGCGATCGCCATGTTCACCAAGGAAGGCGGACCCCGAAGGTTGACACCCCGCTCCACGCCACCAGAAGGGCCCAAACAAGACACGTCAACACCAAATGACGGGTCGTCAAAAATTGGCCTTGGCTAATAAAGCATCCCTTGTGGTTTCTGTTCAGGGGACCCCTGGGCTCATTCCCACATTTCCTGCTGAGCATCAAGAAAAAGATAGTCACCGTGCATGCTGAATTAACAGGACACATTTTTGAGGATCTCAATGGAAGGGTCGAAGACTTCCCAGATCCAACCGGCTGAATCTCACTTCCCGCGTGGACCGCAAAAAGTCCAAAACTTGACATTTGGCCATGGGTCGAAATCCGGTACCCCCAGTGCACATCCCAATCCAACCACTAAAAGAGGTTCTAAAATGGGTGGTGAATTCACCAATCCCAACAACAACGGGATCAACCAAAACGGTTTTGACAACCACAGCCATTTACCACGAACCCTTGGACTGTTGGGATCCCCAGCTTGGGATTGGACGTGAGCCCTTGCTCTTTGTGGAAAAAAATCAGACTCCACCCAGGTTTTGACAACTCTTCGCAGAACTCTTCGCGCCGATTCCTGGTGCGACTCCTCGCGCCTCAGCGGCCTCGCGCTCCCGCAGGGCCCTCTCCTTGTCTTGCCGCGCCTCTCGGGCGTCCTGAGGTCGCTTCGACTTTTCTTTGGCGCTCGGTGGGTGGTCCGTTGCCTGCAGATCCAGAAGACTCTGCAGGGTTGTGGGACATGACCACTTCTGTGATACCACAAAAAGGGCTTCCCAAAGACTAACACCCCATATAAAGGGGGAGATTCCCTTGTATCACAGAAGTGGGTATGAGCCCCTTGATTGCTCTGTAGGGATACATGATAAACAAACTGCGTGCCGAAGTTTCCTTGGGGACCCAGATCCAAAAGGCTCTGCAGGGGAAAATGAAAAAAATGATTGACGTGCCGAACATGGAGTTCACACCTGAAAGGTTGGGGGGTTTGAAAGATACAGAAAGAAAACAAAGGGCGGGTTCCCTATTTGTTGGACCCCTCCCCCAAAAAAACTGGGAATTGCTCTTTGTAAACGGCCTTGCAAGCCATGCATTGACTGGTCAGCAGTCAAGGCCAATCACAATGTCATTTGCAGCAGAGGGTTAAAGGATCGGAAAATCAAAGGCCAATATGAACCCGGTGTCAAGTAATTGTAGAAATCCCTACTTGGTATGGCAACATTGTGTTTCCCGGCAACCTATTGTAGACCGGAATCATTGGAATCATCTTCTGGGCAGAACACATCTTATGGGGTGCAAGACGTACCTGGGCGTTACAACCTACCATGTGCTGCAACTTCAAGTAGTTCGCCCCTTTCAGTTGAATGGCTTGTGAACTGAAGGTCAACTAGGGTTTTGGTCCACAAGAGCCCTTTGCGGCCACGAGGAGCATCGGATCTTCACATCGACAGTCGACCCATGTCACAAGAAGTCGCTGCTCGGGCATTCGCTTCTCCCACGGCTCTCCTGATGACCTCAGGATGGTTTGATAAAACTTATGATAAAACGACACCAAAACGACACTCTCATCCTTTCAACCCACACAAGTGCACTCTCATCCAAAACACTCCAACCTTCTCAAACAACACACCCATTTTCCCATGGGAATCTTGGTCCTTCAGTAGACAGGTTAGAATAAGGGTACCCTTTTTTCTGTCATCTATTTTAGTAGGGGAACCCTCCCAACCAAAAAAGAAAGGGTAAAAGGGCCCCTAGCTGGGCGACCTAGTTTTTACATGTTGGGCTTCCAGATGGGTGCCCCAGAGAAAAAGGTTGGACCCCCAAAAAAACAAATCCCAAAACGACCTCGTTAGTTAGTTCGGACACTCCTTGCCCATCTTTTTTCACCATCCTAGGGAAGCCCCTAGTTTTTCACTCAAGGAATGCCACCTTTCGCCCCATCCCTCGGCTCTGTCCCGCTGCGCGAGCTTCATGTCCCGCTCCGCTTCGGCTTGCAGGCGCCGAGCCTCCTCGATACCTGTATGGCTGTGGGTCACGAATAGGGGAACTCCAAAATGGCACCCTGGTAAATGGAAACCATGACTAAAACCTGTGGTCCGATTCCTGGTGGTTTTATTTTGACCCATACCCATGCGGGCTGCCCAAACTGATCCCCCGCTAAAAGCTTAACTTTTAGTGGGTTAAATGGAAACGAACGCTAAACACTCAAAGGCTAAAAGGCTAAGGGGATGTCTGGGAGCCACCAAGTCATGTGTTGACTGGGAAACAAGCAAAGGTGGAAATCTAAAGTGGGTGTCGAGCTAGTTGAATAGATGCTACGGACGAATTGGGGGCCAGTTGATGGAAGCTGACTTGGAAATAAATCGGCCCCAAAAATATATTCAGCTGATTTGGAACTCAACGAGGGTCAAAGATCTCAGGAGGTGCTCCGCAGGGAGGTTCTCGAGGGGATATCTCGCCAGTCTCCGTTTGACCTTTTGACCAATGCGCAGAATTCAAGGACCACGACCGCAAGACCATGTCAATGCGCTCACCGTGATTGATGTTTCACACAGAGGCCACATTCAGCATGGGGAATCTTGTAGAGCTACATTGCTCGGTTCCTTTCTGCTCCCCTGCTAAAAGCTTAACTTTTAGTGGTTTAATGGAAAACACATTAGTTGGCAAAAAGTTGAAGTCCTAACATCCAAGCAAACTGCACCAAAGATTGCATGAGTCTCAAGTAACACTGAGGTGGCATGGACATGGACGGATTGAGGCTGCATTTTGGAACCGTGCCCGCGTCCATGGTTGAGGGTAGCCCAAAACACTGTAGATGAGCCACGGTCCTTATACATTGCATCCCCTACGTAAAAAATTGGCGAATAACTCCCTTTAACGGGAGTAACTTAACCGGTCGTGTACCCAACATCATCCCTTTTTCTATAGATAATAAATTCCTTTCTCGGATTCCATGTTTTTGCTGGAGTGACGCCTTGACTCCTTATGACCATTTGGAAGGATCCCCTGCGGCAGCTGGGTTTGAGAATTGGACGGGTTCCGCGTCAAGCCCCCATCATCCAAACCCCAACAGTGTGATCACCTGCCCTGCGCAAGGGCGAAAGGGAGCAACAGCCCAATGGGGAAGCAAAAAAGGCAAGCTGAATCCGGACAACCCAGTTCCTTGCATCTGCACTGACATATGGCCATGGGTCAAAATCCCGTACCTCCAGTGAACATCCCAACTAAAATAGGTTCTAAAATGGGTGGTGCACCAATCCCCCAACATGGGATCCCATCGGTTTTGACAACCACAGCCATATAGCAAAGCCAGGCTAAGCCCGCAATGAACCTTAAGATCTTCTCCCAGGTCTTGAACATCACTATCAGCGCATCAGTAAGGAGCAAGCGGGAATGCCTCCCACAAGGGGTTCCTTTTTGCTTGCTTTCCAACCCAGAGAGAAAGTGTGTTAAAAAGATAAGCTTGTGCAGTCCCCTTCCGCTGCGTGCGTGAACTCGTGCGCTTGTGCTTGTGCTTGGCCGTTTGGGTGTGGGTGTGGGTGTGCGTGTGCGTATGGGTCCTGTGTGTGTGTGTGTGCGTATGCGTCCTGTGTGTGTGTGTCTATGAGTGTGTGTCTATGTGTGCGTGTCTGTGTGTCTGTGTGCTTGTGTGTTTGTATGTCTGTGTGTGCGTATGTTTGCGTCTGTGTGTTTGTGTTTGTGTTTGTGTTTGTGTTTGTGCTTGTGTTTGTGTTTGTGTTTGTGTTTGTGTTTGTGTTTGTGTTTGTGTTTGTGTTTGTGTTTGTGTTTGTGTGTGTTTGTGTTTGTGTTTGTGTTTGTGTTTGTGTTTGTGTTTGTGTTTGTGTTTGTGTTTGTGTTTGTGTTTGTGATTGTGATTGTGTTTGTGTTTGTGTTTGTGTTTGTGTTTGTGTTTGTGTTTGTGTTTGTGTTTGTGATTGTGTGTCTGTTTCTGTTTCTGTTTGTGTTTGTGTTTGTGTTTGTGTTTGTGTTTGTGTTTTTGTGTGTGTGTGTCTGTCTGTGTGTCTGTGTCTGTGTGTCTGTGTGTCTGTGTGTCTGTGTGTCTGTGTGTCTGTGTCTGTGTCTGTGTGTCTGTGTGTTTGTGTCTGTGTGCTGTGTGCGTGTGTGCGTGTGTGCGTGTGTGCGTGTGTGCGTGTGTGCGTGTGTGCGTGTGTGCGTGTGTGCGTGTGTGCGTGCGTGCGTGCGCGTGCGCGCGTGCGCGTGCGTGTGCGTGTGCGTGTGCGTGTGCGTGTGCGTGTGCGTGTGCGTGTGCGTGCGTGTGCGTGTGCGTGTGCGTGTGCGTGTGCGTGTGTGCGTGTGCGTGTGCGTGTGCGTGTGGGTGTGTGTGGGTGTGTGTGTGTATATGTGTGTGTGTGTCCATCCCTGTTGCCAAGGGCTGATCTGAGTTCTTTGTGACTTGTCAAGGTAGTGCCAGCTGTCCGGAATCTCCGTTTTCTTTGTCCAATTATGTGGAGTAGGCCACAGCCATCCTTGGGTCTAGTCTGTGGCCCTGACGAGTAGGGCCCAAGGATGACGAAACTCCACTTGAGCTACAATTATAAGTGCATGATCCGAACCTAGAGTGTGCCCGCTGGGCTTGATCCTGACCCTCGCAGAAGACATGATGAGACACAACAAGGACCGAGAGAGGGGGGGATTTCACAAGTGTGATCCAGGCAGTAGTTCGTTTAACGGGCTGCCTGCGGTAGGATAGCCTACTGTGTTTGATTGAGCCTTGCCATCGGCTCGCGCGCAGCATTGGTCATTCAGTTGACCCTCAGATGTCAGCTTTACCCTTGAGGTCCCCAGGTGAGTTTGGAACTTGCCTTTGTTCCGCCAGGCGTTGGGAGTCTTCCCGCTTTGCTGCCATTCCATGGTTGGTGCTGTACAGCACAACAGAGAAAGCCAGCGATGTCTATCGCCTCAGAAGCCAGCATGCCCATTGGGTCTGAGAGGCCATTATCCCCCGATGTATTCTTTTGCTGCTGTTTCGGGGGCAATTTGCAATTTGCCATTTGGACCTGCAGCAAACCGTTGCTTTTTCTGGCCCGCGGGTGATTCAAATACCCGGCCGGGGCCCCGGCGTTAGTGGAGCATCTCGGATCTGTTTGTTCTTTTTGTTGTTTTGTTCTTTTTCTTTTTCCCGCTTTGCGCAAGCGGAATCCCTTGGCCCTTTTGCCACGTTTCTCGCGGTGACTGCAGCACGTCTGGCTCTGTACAGGTCACAGGGTTTGGAGCCTTTTTCGCCGGCGTGCTAGGCATGCCTGTGAATGTGCCCAGAACTTCTGATGTCTTGTACATTTTATGTTGGCCCGCGGGCGTTTTACATCCACTGTTGTGAGCCGTGGCGAAATAAGTGCCACACGGCTGATTGTGTGTGTCCATCCCTGTTGCCAAGGGCTGATCTGAGTTCTTTGTGACTTGTCAAGGTAGTGCCAGCTGTCCGGAATCTCCGTTTTCTTTTTCCAATTATGTGGAGTAGGCCACAGCCATCCTTGGGTCTAGTCTGTGGCCCTGACGAGTAGGGCCCAAGGATGACGAAACTCCACTTGAGCTACAATTATAAGTGCATGATCCGAACCTAGAGTGTGCCCGCTGGGCTTGATCCTGACCCTCGCAGAAGACATGATGAGACACAACAAGGACCGAGAGAGGAGGATTTCACAAGTGTGTGTGTGTGTGTGTGTGCGTGTGCGTGTGCGTGTGCGTGTGCGTGCGTGTGCGTGTGCGTGTGCGTGTGGGTGTGCGTGTGCGTGCGCGTGCGTGTGTGTGTGTGTGTGTGTGTGTGTGTGTGTGTGTGTGTGTGTGTGTGTGTGTGTGTGTGTGGGTGTGTGTGTGCGTGTGTGTGTGTGTCCGTGTGTCTCCGTGTCTGTGTGTGTATGTGTTTGTATGTGCATGGTGCCGTAGAGGCTTGCAAGTTGCAGCTGAGGGTGTTTCGATTGGAACCTCCAACGAAGGTCGGTTCCCCTTTGGTTTCTAAAGAACTCCCCAAAAGGGTAGGCTTGTGCAGCCTTGCAGACTGCAAATATACATATAAATACTTTGAATTGCATCCGATCCCCCTGCAGTCCATTCCCAGAACAGGCACGAATGATTGGCGGCAGGGCTAGGGTCCCAAGCTTGCAACTGTGTTGAATTCGATTGATCTCGGAAATGTTCAGGTATGAGTTTCCGCGACGTGAAGGCTACACCTTACATGAGTCCCATGGTCTCACAAACTCAAATTGACGGTATGCAAGCCTCCAGACTCCGCACCTCCAAAAACCATACCTGAAACGGTGTTGAAACAACAAGACTGGCGTTCACCAAGCTGGCTTCATTATGGGTAAAATTGCTCAAAAAACAACATTAATATACACCACACTTTTAATCATGCCCTTGCATGACCTAGCCTTGATTCCCCCCCCCGCGCCCAAGAAGGCTATCTATGTATACTGCTATACAAAGAAACCAATGGATATGAACAAGGGGTACTGATGCTCGTAGAATCAGTGACCAAGGAAGGCATCTCTATGAGTGAGGTCAACTGAGGTTGCTATGATTTGCTTATCCCAACCCCAAATCTCCAAAGCCCTGTGCGCTCAGCAAAACGAGTGTTTCCGGCGCGACGGAAGGCCGTCACCCCCGACCCGACTGGGTGGAAAAGTGGTCGGGGAAGTCACCGGCGTTTCATGGACTCCCAAAACCCGCGTGGGTGTGATACTCACCGATTCAATGGGGAGGACGCGTGGTATGGGCTCGACATCTGCAAAGCAGTGGTCACTGTTTGTTTGTGGGTTTCATACATAGACGGCCTAGAATGGAATATGAAACTCTGCTGTCCTATGGCTGCCAAGTGCTTTCTCAATCAGGCTCCCCAATGGCGTATAGTGTGTATGGGGCCCAAGCAGGCACGCGTCGTGGGGCCTTGTTCTTCGGATCTCATAATTGAAGAGCCCTGCTACATATGCAAAACACCGTCATGGTCAGGCCACTCCTCCCAAAGTCATCGAAACCTCAGAGTTGCCCCCATTGAATCGTGCCGGTCATTGCAGGGATCCGGATGCGCAACATGTATCTTTTAAGGAGCCCTGTCATATGAGAACACTGCGACTGAAACCAGTCTGCTTCATGACTTTGCACATCGAGTGGAACTGGCAGCGAGCCATCCAAGATGTTTGAGCAAGGGCGTTCGAAGCCCATAGCGTGGCCAGAAATTGCCCGGCCGGAGGACAGGTTGGGCTCACATGCACCGATCTCAGCTTCCGATTGCGCGTGCCACCAACCGCATTCAGCAAACAGGATAGGCAAACGAAAAGCCATGTGCTGCGAGCGGCGAAACCACCTGTCCACAGTGTCCAGAAGCTGCCCCTCGCCAAGGCAGCTTCATTGTATCGTTTTGTCAGTGGACGGCACGTTTGCAGTCCAAGTACTGGCCTGGCGGCTGCGATTTCCGAAGTGAGCGTCGTCATGCTTGACCTATAGCACGACTTTGAACAAGCAAGCTTTATGCACCAGCTCACCCGACCAACTTAAAGAATTGGACTCTCCATCTGCGCGCGCTGAGGCCAAGTCACATATAAGAACATATGGTATTTAGAGCGAAACAAACCCCAACCATGGGATATTGCTCCCCCAATTTCAGGGTGGGGCAAAATATGGTTTAGACATTACCTTTACAAGGGAAGAATCATCATAACCAGTGGTTTAAACATGTTTAAACCAATGGGTGGCCCCACCCTACCCTATTTCGGGGATTTGCGTTGGGGGTACCCTTTGTAGGGGTTGTTTCAGGGGTAAACCAACACAAACTATCAGTGCCTGGGGGCGAAGAACCCACTTTGAGACAAACTCAGGAGCTACTACTCTTCTGCACAAAATGACAAATTAGGGGGACACCAAAATGGTTAGTTCCTTTTGGCCCCCCTCTGAAACCAACCAACAGCGTAGTCCCCAGAGCAGGACACGCCCGTAGGCGCCATTGACACATTCCGACTTTCACTTCCGCGTACCATTCGAGAAGCGCGCTGCCACGGGCCGAAGACCGGAATCCGGACTTCACGAATCTTGGGTTGTCCCTCAACCAGAGTGGCTCAAGCATGAAAAAACAATCGTCCCAAGTACCCCTTTTCACAGATCCTAAAAAAAAGAAAGCGGAGTACTTCTACTCCCTTGACCGAGGGGACATCCCAGGACTAGTTAACAAAGGCCACGGTGGAGTTTTTGGGTTCTTCGTGAGACACCGGCGGGGTGGCGAACATTTCCCGGATCAGTTCGATACGATCGTGGAGCCGCACGCCCGCATCGTCGCCGCCTAACAGCCGAAGTTGATATTGAGATTTGACTTGGCCACACTCAAAGCCCTACGAAAACAAAAAAAAGCCTTTCGGCCGGTCAAAACAGAAATTGAAAGAAAGCAATTTGGCAAAGGAGCAGAAAGTTGAGATGAGTCTGGCTATGTTGGTGTGCGCTTGTTTCGGGCTACCTTCTTCGTGTTGCTTTAAGGATAAAACAAGCTTATTGTTGTTTTGTTCATGTTTGCTTTTTTTGTTTCAAACCCATTGCTTTTTTGGTTGTTTCTTCTTGATGTTTTTTTTTTTTTTTTTTCTCGGGAGGGGAGGTTCCCCATTTGCAAACAAGCCCGTCTCCCTTCCGGGGCGGGAGAAACGGATCCAGCTTCTGGCCACGTCGTATTTGTGCTTGGGAGCTTCGGCCTCCTTGCAATGAGGTGTTGCTCAAATTTGGCCAAACTGGTGCCACAATGGAACCCTAGTAAGTGGAAACATGGACCAAAACCTGCGTAACCCCTCCTGACTTTTTTTGAGCCACACCCATTTAGGCTGCCCAAAACGGTTGTGTCCTTTAGTCTCACTTTAACGTACCGACCACAAGGTCATCCACCATTTTGAGAACCCGGCCGGCTGCCCCCCCTTCCTTTTCCACTTGCCTGGCATATTTCCTGTGGGGGGAAAAAGCATCTCCGTTGGTTGAATTCGAAACACACTTTGTATAGAAAAAATCGATCAACAAACAACACACATTCTAGACACCTTTTCATAGTTGGCAAACTTTCAATCAAACCGCGATCGAAACATAGGCAAAAGCTGGCGAAAATCAGAGGAACTCCTACCCAAACAAACAGCTGGGCGAGTTGACAAGTTGACAAAATGGCGGCCCTTTCTGCGCTTCCCCAGGCATCCCTTTTTTGTGCGTCTTCATGACCCCACTGGGTCAAGCCAAGACTCGAGGTTGCAACTTTCTAGCTGTACCCGATTTTTGTCCTGGGATCCGTTAGGCAACCAAATTGCTTTGCCTAGCCATGGGTGGAAAGAACCAATGCCTCTGGATTTCAAGTGGTGGAATCTTTTTTGGCCACTGAACTGATGAAGAACCAGCAAAAAGCTTGAAGTGGGCTAGCTCAATTGATAAGAATGATCAAACTGTGATATTTGATTTCAACCAAGCCCAAAAAAAGTAGAAGCAATTCCCTGGCCTTGGCGTGTCGGTAAGCTCCTTTGGAGCTTTGTTGAGCCCTTGCTCAAACGCCACAGTGTCGGGCAGGATATGATATAAACCATAAACCCCTCTAAACTAAACATCTACAATTCCGAGCTTTGGATGTTCAACCAATCTAGTATCACTGGAATCTAGCTGTTTTCTGCCCAGCTGGCCTAAAGGGACAACCTTCAGAACCGGCTCAACCCCGCCCATCAGAAGATGTGAAATATCCCCCCTCCCCCCAACCCCCAAAACAAAACAACGCCGCCGCAAGAAGTTGTTTAAGCTCAACCCCCAAGAACATTCAGAGTCATTGGCAAACCTACAATAGCAAAATTCATAAAATGGTTCTACCAATAGTGTAATCCATCTACTTCAGGGTTGTGGGAAATGACCACTTCTGTGATACAACAGAAAGGGCTTCCCAAAGACTAACACCCCATATACAGGGGGAGATTCCCTTGTATCACAGAAGTGGGAATAAACCCCTTGATTCCACAACCCTGATCTATTTCTATGTATGTTCAAGGAAACTGCCTTCAACAAACGCCTCCGTGGCGCCTTCCGTTTGCGCTAACTCCAGCAGCTGCACCAGGTCCGGCACCGGACAACCGTCCGCGCGCCCGGTCAGCAGCAGGCGAATAGGTTGGTGCAGCCGAGGGCCTTCCGAGCTCAACTTGGGTGGAGTTCCTTCAAAGCAGGGAACCCGCCCTTCCTTCTTTGCTTGTCTGTTTCTGTTTGTCTGCTTCTGCCTGTCTGCTTGTGTCTGTCTGTTTCTGTCTGCCTGTTTCTGTCTGTCTGTTTCTGTCTGTCTGTTTCTGTCTGTCTGTTTCTGTCTGTCTCTCTTGATTTGAGTTATTTGTTTGCTTGTTTGATTGTTTGCTTGTTTGTTTGTCTGTATGTCTGTCTGTTTCCGTTGTGTCTTTCCTTTTTCTTTCTTTCTTTCCTTCCTTCCTTCCTTATTTCTTTCGTTCTTTCTTTGTTTATGGTTGTTTTGTTTCGTTTGGTTGGTTTGGTTGCTTGTTTGTCCGCTTGTTTGTTTGAGGGAATCTCTTCCAGTTAGGTCTGAAGGGAAACCAACAGAAAAAAGAGGACCCACTTTCGCCGCCTTATCTTTACGCGCAACGCACCCCTTCCACCGGAAAAAAAAAAAAAAAGAAAAAAGAAAAAACAAAACATGCTCCCCCCAAACGCTCGAGTTTCAGCCAATGCATCCGCCGAAGCCTTCAAAGAACCGAGATCACAACCTTTCTGAGAAGCTGACAAAAAGGGACCTAAGAGTAAGCTGCGCCAGTTTCAGCTCAAAGCCCGGTCCGGACATGGGCAAGTCACGATCCACGCTTTTGGTTGCCTACCTGGCAAACACCTTTCTTGCTTTGGATTCGCTCTTCGTGCGACAAGCCCCACACCTGCCGCAATTTTAGGTGACATGTCTTTTCATCAGGTTCATGCTGAGCATGACGTTAAGCTCTGGTACTGTTGGAATGTCTTATTTTTGTTGATTCTAGTAAAGGAATCAAACCAAGCCTGCGGTGCGCATGTGTTGCTGCTTCTGCCAGCGATGCGGATGCTGACTATGAGCCATTTGAGCTTTCAATCCACTGCGCCTGCCACCGTTTTGTGCTTGTTCCTTCAAGAAACAAATGAGCGCTTGGAAAAAGCTTCCGGGCGATGGGTGACCATAGCGCAAATTTCCGGATTGTTACCCTTTTGGGGATGGTTTAAATGGAAACCAAAGAGAACCCCCCCCCATTTGTGTGGTCCCAGTAGTTTGTACGGAAATAGCCGACATTTGAAAAGGGCTTTGCTTGGATGATTCTTAACAGACCCCCGTTCCCAGCAACAGGAAGAAAGAGTGCTAAGTGCCACTGGGCAACTGCCTGGGTGGATGGCCGGACGAACCACCTGGGTATTGGCTTTTTGGATCTTTTGGTGCAGCTACCCCAACCCCAAAAAGACTCAAGAAACCCCGGCCACCCGCCCCCCAACCCCAACTCCCCCCCCCCCACCCAGGCTTTTTGCTCAAGTAAATTCCAGATATCCGTAGATTCTGACTTTTGCGAGCTTTAACATAATGATGTCAACACCACTCCCAACACACCCGACAACCACCCAAAACAAAGGGTAAAACACCCCCCGACAAGCAACAAACAAAAAAAAACAAGGAAGTCAATCTCCCACCCCCCCCCCCCCCCCAAAACACCCAACCGCAGACCGCAGAAAAAGCAACAAACATCTAAACAAAAAGCGGTCAATCACCCCCCCCCCACACCCGTCCTCCCCTCCCCTCCCCTCCCCTCCCCAACCCCACCCCACCCCACCCCACCCCACCCCACCCCACCCCACCCCACCCCACCCCACCCCACCCCACCCCACCCCACCCCACCCCACCCCACCCCACCCCTTTTTATGTTGTTTGTTGAAGCCAAAAAAAAGAGAGTTTATTATCCCCCCCCCCGCCCGCCACAACAAAAGCAACGGACAACGAGCCCGTCCGCACGGGTCGATCCTCGTCTGCCCTGCGCCCGAAGCTCCGCCAGCAGTGCAGGCAGCGACGCGCCCAAGCACCTGCTGAAGTGCAGCAACACCGGAACCACCTGAGGCTGGGACGGGGTTCAGAGGTTTGGGCGGGGGTGGGGTGTGGGGTGTGTGCGCCGTGTGGGGGGCTTGGAGAGTTGGGAAGGGGAAGGCTTGGTCTCAAAACACGTTCCCGGCCCTCGAAGTGCATGCTTCGGCATATGGTTTGGGTTCATGACTCGAGCTATGATTACAAAGAAGAAACCAAATTCATGTGTGGGGATTTTGCGTGTATCCGGGAAAGCCTTCCCCAAACATGACCGAGCCCACCACCTTACGACGCCGGAAAGCAGGCACCATGAAACTGCCACCATGATACGAGGAGTAGTTGGATGCTAAGTGGGGGCCCGCATCCGGGTAACACTGCAAAACAAAAACTCGGTTCCATATAATATACCTCCACTTGCTCAAGCCCCAGGAAAAAATCCAATAGTGATAGATTCCTTTAAAAACCAACAGGGGAAAATACAAAGCATGTTCTGAAGCATAAATGGAAGTCTATATTTTTCTATCCATCCCAAATTGCTTGGGAGGCAGTTGAATCAGGACGCTGGCAATCCCCACCCCCCCACGACCCCACGAACGGCACCTCGAGGGTATCCTGCACCAGCGCTCGGATCCGTGGGTAGCCCTCAGCCTTCGCGGCACTCACAGCGTCCTCCAGGTCAAAGACCAAAGCCTCGAGTTGTTAAGTCGAGCTCGGGGAAGCGGACTTGGTTGCTGTTGACCCCCCTGCAGAAAGTCTCACCTTTGGGGGGTTAAGTGGAAAACCCAACTTGATTTCAACCAAAAAGTTAAAGTCTAAAGATCCAACCAAATAGCAGTATATAGCAGTCAAGCGGAAGGGGCATTCCCGGTTTCCCTTCGGATTCCTTTCAGTTTCCCGTTTCTTTTGTGTCCCTTTGATTTCCCGTTGGTTCCCCTTGGCTTCCCTTTGGCTTCCCTTTGGTTTCACGCAACTAGCTCGCGCGATCAAACCGCATGTCGGGATGGGTAGTCCCCTTTCCAACAGGACCCCGGGATTAGCAAAGACTTTGCAAGAGAGCAACCCATCGGTAACTTGTTCTGCAACCAAAAGCTGGGACACCACCAAAAAATCCAGCAGCTTGGGTTGTCGGTCTTCGGCCATAGCGCAACTCAGCAAAGTCTTCTGAGCAGCTGAAGGCTCGCCTAGAAACTAAGCCCTGGGTCGAGTTCAAAGGAGACTAGAAGGAAAAGCATCGACATCATCTTGGCACAATGGTCAATATATTTCTTGTATGCGGACCTGGAGTCAGGGCACTTTGATCACGGAGTCATGTACCTGGAGCCTTCAGCACTCAGGAAGATGCCATTGCAAAGATGGGCCAATTTGAAAGGTAAACCCACCCGAAACCAGTGGAAAAAGGGAACCCTGGACAGCTCAAGCGACAGGAAAATGGATACCCCCCCACCCCAGGAATGCCCCACCAAAAACACAGACACTAACCAAAGGGAATGGAACCCCCCGAACAACTCACTTGCCTGGATTGGATTGGCCAGAAAGAGTCCGAACCCGAACTTTTGTGCCACTAAAATGGTCCAAACCCAATGACTCAGAAGTCGAAGAACTCAACCCCCCCAAAGGAATGCCCCACCAAAAACACAAAACAACCAAATGGAACCCACCGAACAACTCGCTTGATTGGATGGGCAAGAACATTCGAGAACGCAACTGAGATCGGAGCTGGGTCTGACCACAACCCCCCGGCAGGCCGCATCCCCGCTCGCTCGACCCCGCCTCCCGCACCGATGCCAGCGCCTCCTGAACCGAGCGGCAGCCCCGGGCGATGCAGAAGCGCACGCATTCCTGGCGCCGGGGGGGTGGGGGCCTTCTACATAGCCACAAACCTGGTACAAAAACCACCCAAATGATTCTATGTGCCTCTCAAAATGGTTGGATCTAAATAAATCCGCTTTTCTGGAAACCACCATCTGGCATAAGAATCGAGGATTAGTTTGAGCAACCCGGTTATATATGGCATGGTCAAACCTCCCTCATGTTTCCCTTAAGTGTCTTAGTAGTAAAACCCACCCAAACATGGGGTGAATGAAGTTGGAAACCTGCCAAATGGCCATAGGAATTGAACTGGTTTGCAAGGAGCCCTTGAAGGCTTTGTTTGGCAAAGCCAATGGAAACAACCCACTCATGTCATGTTGGTCTCCTGTGGGTGTTCATGGCTATGAGCCAATGCGTATGGGGTCTGGAAACCCCCATCCCTGTTGAATATCGTTTGCGTCTGGCTTGAGATCACCAGGCACAATTTCCTACCCGCCTGAATAGATTTCAACGGCTTCAGCCAGTGGGTAAACCTTTTGGCCTGAGCGATCTATGACCACTCAAGCCTCAACTCAGTCCATTCACTGTCTAACGAGAAGAAAACGCAACTGACAGACCCCGTTTTGGCAATTTGGCAAGCACACTGTTTGAGCTATGAACTGTTGTCTTATACAAGCCAAGTGCGATCAGGACCTGCTCAGAATACAGGGAAGCTGTCAAACTTGGCGACCTCCCTGAGGGGAACCAATGCAAAGTGAAAAAGGGGGTCCAGAAAGGGACCTCTGAGAACATGTCCCCGAAGCCTCTAGACTGGCATGGCCTTAAGCAGCCTTCACATGGCCCGGAATCCTGAGCGCCCTCTTCGAGCAATTGAGGATCTGGCAAATTAGAGCCAGAAACAAACTGAAACTAGTGACATCAGTGAAAGGACACCGATGCGCGCTCATGGTACCTGCTTGCTCCTCCCTGGTCCTGGACCGGTTGAAGGCTGTTCATTGAAAGGCTCTCTTTTGTCGTTAAGTCACGTGGGTGTCACGGTGTGTTGATTTTTGAGGATATCCGTCTGGCTTGGCTTTGGGGGGGAACCGGATTGTGTGCACGCTTCCTTTTGGAGACAAACGTGAGACAAATTCATCTCTTCATTGATTCCCGAAGGTCGTCGTCCCGCAGGCGATCGCTTGACTACCCCACATGGCTGCCCACACTGCCGCCCCTGAGACGCAGCTGGGAAGCCTTCCCCCTTCCAGCCAGCATGACAAGAAAGCCTGCCTAAAAGCAAGCCACCAAATACACTGTACAATGCATGCCCAAAACAAACCCCCCAAAAACACACACACACACACACACACACACACACACACACACACACACACACACACACACACACACACACACACACACACACACACACACACACACACACACACACACACACACACACACACACACACACACACACACACACACACACACACACACACACACACACACACACACACACACACCCACACACCACACACACCCACACACAGACACACAGACACACAGACACACAGACACACAGACACACAGACACACAGACACACAGACACACAGACACACAGACACACAGACACACAGACACACAGACACACAGACACACAGACACACAGACACACAGACACACAGACACACAGACACACAGACACACACACACACACACACACCCGAAGCATTGCAACGCATACTCAAGGACATCCCGCAAGCGCCCCAAGACAACCCCAAAGTCATCCCCAGAGACAGCCCCCAAGACATCTAAGACGTCCCTGGAAGAAACGTGTGCAAAGACATGTCCCAGAAAAGACATCACCAAAAACGCCCTCAAAGACACAACACACCCCCAAAGATTCATCTCCCAATACATCCGCAAGACATTCCCCAAAAAAACGCTACGGAATACATCCCGAGAAGGTATGTTCAACAACATGTTCCAGACACAATCTCCAAAGAGTCATCCCCAAAAGCCACCCAACACAACGACGGCCTCCAAAGACCATCCACAAGAGAAATCCCCAACCGACATTTTCTGAGACGCTGCCAACACATCTTCTGAGACATGCTCTAAAGATACCCGCCAACGACATCCCCATTGACAATTCCCCAAAACATCCACAAAGACACATCAAATACATCAACCACAAAGACATCCCCAAACACCCAAAGACATCCAAGACAACATCCCCCAAAGCCTTTCCCCAAAGACACCACCCCAAACAACCACAAAGACATGTTCAAAGACCCCCCCTTTTCGGGCGCAGACATCCAAGCTTAATCCTCATGTTCCGAAGACACGTTCCAAAAACACCCCCAACCACAAAGACATTCCCCCAAGACACCCCGAAGACAATCCCCCGAGAAGCAGTCCACAGACAACCCAAGACAACCGCAAAAACACCCGGAGACACCCCCCAAGGCATCCCTTCTAAAGCATCCCTGCGAAGACATCCCAAAGTTGCGCCTGCCCCAAAGTGCTGCGCCTGCCTCGGCATCTGCGCGCCAAGCTCCAAAGTCTCGCGCCTGCCTCAAAATCTGCGCCAATCTCCAAAGCACTGCGCCTGCCACGAATTGTGCACGCCTAAATAAACTACTGCGCCTAAATAAACTACTGCGCCTGCCATGAAATCTGCGCGCCAAGATCCAACACGCTGCACGCCAAGCTCCGAAGTTCCGAAGTACTGCAGCGCTAGGGTGCTGCCCGAACAAGAGACCTCAAAACGACCACCTCTGAAGCGCAAATCACAATCGCGCGGCGACGCAAACACGTGATACTCCAGAACACAGCGCTTGCGCAGCGAAACAACACGGGACTCCATGTCTCAAAAGCTATAATGTACGCACAGACGCAACAAAACACAAACATGTTGCAAGTCACACAAATCAGACATTCTGAGCCTGCCGCGCAGCAACTTTTTCCTCCGAAAGCTGGCGGACGCTTTCGAACGCTTGCGGACACGGCCGGCGACGCGCCCGCGTCGCTGAAGCGAAGCGGAACCGGCCGGCCTTGCTGAGGGTGCTGTCCTCCCGCAGGGTGATGCCGTCCTCCACCAGCCAGCGAGGCAGCTCTTGGGCCAACTCGGCGCCTGAGAGAAAGGACTCGGAGCCCGGGCGAGCGGGCGAGGGCAATTTTGGGCACCCCAGGGCTGGTTTCGAGAAGAAAAAAAGACACCTTTTTCTCGGGGGATTAAGTGGGTCTCGCTCGGTGTTTGGAGGGTACCGCCCCAAAAGGTGGGATGGTTATAAAGGAAATCCAAAAGGATTTCCAGGCATTTTGGGGAGTATGTTGAAATGCTCGCAATACTTTTAGTTTTGGTGGACATGACATTTCGTTGGGGAGTCATGGTTAATGTCCAGCAACCACATGTTTTAAGATTGTTCCAACTCTGAAAATTCATGGTGGACCATGGTCATGGCTGACGCAATATTCGTATATCTGTCGGAATTTCCCGAAAGGTCCATGATCATGCCTAGGCCTTTTGACCATGGACAAAAATCTATGGGCTGGCCTGCAAGTCGATAAGGATCCAACCTCTAAAAGTTGAGGGAAGTAAAAACAAAGTCCCGTTTAGTCCCATTGAACCGCACACCCCTACTTAACCAGTGGGTTTGCTTATCCGTTCCCAGTCCTCCCAAAGGAGCCTTTGAATCCCGAGGCACTACTGCAGATCTGATCCGGGCCAGTCTCCTTCTGGATGGCGGGGCCCAAGTAAATCGCGTAGGAGGTCACCAAGGACCCACCTACGGTGGAAAACAGGAACAAGTTTGGGCCTGGGTAACTCAGCGGTTCAGTTTGATCCCACCCTAAAAACTCAAATGTTGGTGGGGAGCTCGGCGGACATGTCATAAATCCAACTGTTTGATGCCAATCTAAAAAACTCAAATGTTAGTGGAACATGCAACTCTAAACTCAAAAATATGAAAGTCGAAGGGTCGGTAAATCAACTTAGTTTGCCAAGTCAAAGCAAGTTGGTTCTTCCTGTCGGGTACATTGCGAGAATTCCTCACCTTGAGCAAAGAAGTGCGGCCCGAAGAAAGCAAGGCTTGGGAGGGGGAGACACCCGCAATGTGCTTGCAACATCCAAACATTGCCTTAAGGCCTATTGAGCAAACCCAGGTTAAGCCAAAGTTAAGTCCATGGTAAGCATTGCTGAAGCTTAATAGCAACCACATGATGAGGGCCGATTAAGCCGCCTATTAAGCTGATTAGGCATTTAAGTTGAATAGCCACATGCTACGTGGTTGTTGACTTGCCCTGATTTTGCGGCTAATGTGTATGCCACACATTGTCTGGCCGCATGGAGAGCTCCAAAGCCACCCCTTGCAGTGGAGGTTAAGCCGAAACCACTCATGGGCGCCCAGAAGGTCCGTGAAATTGGATCGATGGCTGGTTAGTCTGGGTTGGCCAGTAGAGAGGTTAAAATAAGGGTACCCCTTTTTTTTCTGTAGTCTATTTTGATAGGGGAACCCTCCCCCAAAAAAAGGGTACAAGGGCACTACCGGGGGACCTAGTAGTGCTTCGGATTGTATTGCAGTGTTAAACCTGTGCAAGTAGAAAGATACCAAAGCGAGCCTGCAACGTCGTTCACTGGGGGCTTCCAAAAAGAGTAAGCCGGATCTCCCTTACAGTGGCACCCAAATCGATGAAGGACTTTAATGGACTTTGTCATTCCTGGGCCATCAGGAATACTTGCTTGGCGGAACACTATGAACCAAGAAACCTCTAGTGACGTTGGTGGAGTTCGCTTTGGTTTGCCCGAAACCAAGGTGCAAACAAAGTAAGGGACCCCCAAACGGAGCGGCACCCTTTTTGGATCAAGCAAATCTGCCAACCGGCCTGGGTTCCCACAGGTGCTCTCCCAACGTATATCTCGAAATTATTTTCAGCCGTGGGTGTGACCAGTCCTATGGCGGCCTGGTCAAAATACAGATGTTACCTTGAAAACACCCCTTTCAACACTTGGAAATTGTGCTTGCGTCCTGTGCAACACATACCGCACATACCGTCTGTTTCTTGCTTCAGTCACTAGCTGAGAAATTCAAGAGGCATCTGACTCCGCCACACAGAGTTAAGACAGCTCTTTGTCTTTTACCCAGGAATAGGAATGTACCTGAAGTCTGAAAGAGCCTGGAAAGCCATCTTCAGCAAAGCCACTATCCTCCACCAAGTCATCTGCGCTGCTGTGCCCAGTACGGCAAAGCACATGCCTGTACCGCTCGCCATCCAGCGTTGTCTCCTGATTCGCTCTTTCAGTTTCAACACTTGCCGGCTGCCTCAATCTGAACATTGATCTCCTTGCAGGTTCAGATGTGACAGAAGGCATATAGAAGGAACACTTCTACCAAAAAAAAGAGTCCCATCATTTGAGAGAGAATCTCAACCAGTCGAACTCGCCCTTCAACAAATCAAGTGGCGATTCACTTCAAGCAACCTGACCAGGAAACCCCGGTCGAGACCTTGGGCGGAATATCTCCGAATGGGGAGCCTCTACACGGAAATCCGCTTCGCCAACCCAAAATTGAACAAAGCCCTGTCAAGTACATCTAGTGGTTGCTTCACTTTTGCTCGTGTGACATGTGAGAAGTCATCTATCTGGCATTGGGTGCTTTGCAAACTGAAAGAATACACCAATCGAACATGAGGCTTCCTTCCCTACGTATGAAAGAATCCTTTAAACCTGGGTCACGTCGGTCGCAAACCAAATCCCTTTCCTTTGTGAGGTCGCCATGCCTTGACCTGAAGAGTCGAAATTCATTCCAAATACCACGCAAGGGGCTGACAGGCTGATGTCTCTTTGTTTTCATCTAATCCAACCGCAATTGCCTTAGAACAAAAAACAAAACACCCCGTGTGAGTGCGAAGCCTAACCATTGCGCATGGAGAAACAATCAAGAACCATCCCCTCGTGGCTTCCACTATAGCTTGCCCAAAAAGCATCTAACTTCACCGCAGAACCCCCTGCCCCATAAACAATACAAGCTTCACCTTAAAACGGCACACCCATTTTGACTTCTCTTCAACCACAATCTCCCAACGGGCATCTTCAAGAAACAACTGCACCCATGCAAGTGACAGCATTGTGCCTACCTCAGCTCCGGCCCAAGCAACACACATATGTTTGGTCCTGGTCCACATTGAGTAAACCTCAAAATGAAGAACGGTCTCCAACAGATCACAGGCGTCCTGGACCCAAGTGGCCTGGCTCCCCTGCCTGACTTCACACATTCCTCAGGTCCTTGTAAAACTCTGAGAATTCACTACACACTCTTGCATACGTAACCCATCTGCATGTTTCATTATGCATCCAAAAGCTGAATGAGGAATCCCCAAGTAAACGACCTTTTATCCTGGTAAGCCCATGTTACCCCGAGCTCGCCATTAAAAAAGGCAGAACCCATGTCGGAACAACCTAAACCAGACTTGTCACAATCAAGGCCCGGCACTCATTTTTTTCTAGCCAGAACCATGTAAAGAATTCAACAGGCGGCCGCACCCATTTGTGGCAAGAGGATTCTCCCTTACCCTCCATTTACCCATACTTCTTGCTTGTGACTCACTCGTCACTCCACCCGACTCTCCCTTCCCCTCCATTTCCCGGATCTTCTTTTGGCTCGTGAGTCTCCCCCTACGTCTTCTCGTCTTCTCGTCTCTTACGAACCACTCGTCTTTCCGTCTCTCTTTTCGTGCCGTCTCTCGCTCGCGAGTCGTCTCTCGCCGTCTCGTGACGCAAACCGTCCTTGGTGTAGCCCTCGTCGTAGGCCCCGGTCCAGGGGATCCAGTCGTTCTGCCGCGCCAACTTGGCCGTGGAGGTCTCGAAGTAGGCCACCGTGCCCGTGGCCAGCTGCCACTCCGGCGAGGTGCCGATGAAGAAGCCGCCCTGGTCCTGACCCAAAAAAAGCGCGGGAAGCTGAAGCCCTAGGGTCCAAGACAGTTTCCAGAAAGCATCTCTAAGGAACCCTAAGGAACTCTAAGAAGGTTGTTCTTTTAAATGGTGGTGGTCCAAGGGGGGGTTGCTTAAGGCATATCTAAGGAACCCTAGAGAACTTTGGGGAATCCTAAAGAACACTAAGGGAGGAAACACATCTGGGAATCCCTGTGGTCCAAGAAAGTTCCCTAGGACATCTGTAAGGATGCTCTAGGGAACCTTAGGGTACACTAAGAAGCTCTGGGCAACCCTTGAGGAACCTGTCTCAAAATAGGTCCGAAAGCTGGGTTTTGTCTTTTGGAGTACCAAGTTGGGATGGTTCTAAGGGAAAACAATAGGATCATCACCATGTTGGACCATGTTGGGGGGTTCTTTTACGGAAACGAAACAGGATCATCACCATGTTGATTTACCCTCAGAAGAACCAGGGGTTCACATCCCCAAACCACAAACCCAAACTACCAATTAAGGGTTGCCCTCAAAATTACGGGTTGCTGATCCTTTCAAAACTGTGGGGTTGCTGTTGGTTTCCTTGTGGTAGACGTGCGCATGGTACGGGGAACACATGTTCTTTCGAGGTTTTGCGAGTGTTACAAATCTGAATTGGGATCATTGAGGACATTGCTGGTATTACTTGGAATATCTACAAGTTCTATTTCAAGGGGAAAACCCCCTAGTATGAGGAAAGGCGGGCAAAGTTGGCTCTCACCATCCAGACTCCTGCAGCGGACATCTACGCACGGGATGTTCTGCCCACCTAATTCATGGCAGGAAGAAAACAACGTGGACAGGATAGCCTGGCCATTCTTGAGAAGGATGTGGGTGCTCTTACTCTTGCATATGCTGCTGTGTGTGTGATCTGCTCGTTGTTCCTGCACGTTCGTGTGTAAACATACGGCCTCAAATGATTCGTGTCCTTTTGGTTTCCCTTGAAACGAACCCTCAAAAGGGTAGCCTCACAAAGCACAGATGGCCTATCTTGCTGTATCTGAAGTTGACGCGGCCGCTGTGGGCCTTGTCAATCAAGTCCGACAACAGCCGAATGAAAGGACTTGCAAGCCAAAGGACCCAGTTTTTGCAAACTTCCGACGGGGTGTGAAGTTTGATGGTGGACTGGTTGGGATTCATGTCCGACCACCTAGGTGCCAACTCGTGAAGCTCATAGCCATAAGCTCATGTACATCCCACTGAGGCGAACACGCGCTCGATTGGCAAAGCAGCCAACCACGAAAGAGGATGAATGGGAATATGACAACATAAGCGGACCCTAAATGAGGTAAGTCTTCTTTGTTTCCGCTTAAGCCAAGCTGAAAATGAAAAGGGAACCCTCTCGAAAAGAGAATACATATAACATACGCATATATATATAACATAACAAGTGAAAGAAGCCCGCGCCGTCTCAAACCGGAAGCGCCGGAGCTCTGCAGCGATCGAAAACCCTTCTCATGCTCTCGAAAGTTTTCATGTTCTAACAAGACAAACTTCTTTGGACCTTACATTGACTTACCCCTTAAAACTCCAAGCCCTGGGGAAGTTAATCTTTTACAGACATATATAGCCCATGTTACCCAAAAAGTTGAGAAGTTGTGTTTTTAAGAGGTAAGTTGATCTTGAGACACAACTGCCCTTGAGTTCCCCTCGACCAAAACGCTCGGACTGTGCGCAGGCTCTAGGCATCTTGGTCTGTGGAACAGGGTACTGCTTTTGACCTCCTTTTGGGAACCAGCTTGGCATACTCCCCCACAAATGGAGCTGGGTTGCTTGAAAAGGCGGCCACCCAAAAAGATCGTCCTCTGCAAAAGAACCCCCACGCTATTAGGCCATACATGTGGCCAATTCGCTACCCGCCTTTACAAAAAAACATAAAACCTGCACAGGGGCTCCTGGAAAACAATTTTCCTGTTGAAGGGACCTCGCTACCCGCCGGTTCTGCTTCCGCTCGCGGACCGAGTCCTTCACGAGCTTGTGCCCTGCATAGTCCCACACGAACTTGCCAGACACGAACCTGCAATTCCGGCGACTCACCGCGGGCGGTGGGTGAAGAGTCGCATGGCCGAAGCCCTGTCTTTCGGAGAACTCAGTTTGAGACAAATGTGTAGGGCGGTCCATATGTTCAGAATGGCATCACTGGGCTTCTGTGAGTAAGGAGGCCCTTCTATGATATTAAGAGGGGTATCTACCTGGGCTGCTGAGTGAGCGTGTCCTGCACATATATATATATATATATATATATATATTGATCTATTCATTTATGTATACACATTCTAGGCCTGCACCTTACATTTGGACTGCATTGTTGTATCAACCTGTGATTGTTTCTCCCGCTCATTGGCACACATGTCACTCATAAGGCATGGCCATGGAAGAGTCTGCTCGACGTAGGATCAGCACCCGCAAACCCAACTTTCAGATGCCTTGACGTTGGAAGGGGAGCAACAAAACAATAAATTGGCAGTTTAGAGGGGATTTCCCACTCAACCACAATAAGCAAAATGTAAAGTGTTTCCCAACAACAACGATGCAGTCAATACTCAATACGCAGTTGGAAAAAAGGCGGCAATTCACAGTGAGCAAAAGTCTACATTCCAATGTTTTTATGTCAGTCCATGGGACTGGTGCGACTTCAACGATCTTCCCAACCACTCCAAAAGTCATGGATCGCCTCCGTTCCGGGACAGCCCGCTAGTCGAAAATTCGTCCCCGCATCTGTGGTCTCTCATGCTTGGAGCCAGCCAAAGGAAACCTGAATCCAACGTTCCCACAAAAATACGCGGCGAGGGGTCATAATCAGCGCAAAACAACTGCTGCAACGGAAAAAGTTGGTGTAGGGGTCTCCCATCTTAGAGGGTAATCTTTGACTTTGGGGGAGAACCCCCCTAGTAATCCCTGAGGTAGGGAAATTTCTGGGGTCACCGCGACCTACCAACGCGACTTGAGTCGTTGAGCGCGATCCAAAGCTGTCCGGCCTGCTGTTCACCAAGCCAGCCTGCGCGTTGTTGTAAATGTATCCCAGGTATCTTGCTGTGCCTCTGACCTGGGCCGAGTCCCGAGCCCTTTTGCCTCATTGCGAGTTGTCCAATGTAGATCCTGGAAAATACCGAACTTGATGCATGCCGTGTCTGCCAAGGTTCTACTTTATTCCCCAAGTTTCAGCTCCCATCAATATTTGCTCCCATGAAGCTTCAGATGGAGCCCAAACAGGGTCCAATCCAAGGAAGATTCCTCCGGGAAATCGTTTGGTTTGTTTGTCCCAACCAAAACTCAGCGGGTTCCATGGCATCGTGTTCAAACACCGTGGGTAGGCACCCTCAAAAACCGCACGCGCATGTTGTGGCAGGGCCACCATGGCTCACATCCATGGCCCCCAAACCGGCCTCTTCAAGGTAGAACTTCAGCCAGCAGTGAAATCCCCCGGCCACTGGCTGCCCTGAGATGTCCTCCGTGAGATTGCCTCCGCAATCCGTGTGGTGCGGGAGGAAACACCAGAGCCCCGCCTACTCCAAAGACTCGCTCTTTGAAGGGTCGAGAGCGGGGTATATTGCAAGCACATTTTTCCTTGGTGCATAATTCCTTTTCTGGGCAGGGGGTGGCTATTTTGAATGGAGGGTGGCTCTGAGTCTCGTCCATTGTGAATTCTGAGGCGGCATCAACCAGGGAACACACGACACACAATAAAGCATGCTGAGCAGTAAAAAGCGCGGCGGCTCGAAAAGGAAAAGCAAATGATATCCATACTCGTGTTTATGGAGGATAATTATCAACCAGGAGCACGTTTGTCTCCTGCGCCTGACTCCAACTAACCTTCCACATCGCTACAAAGAGACCAAAGGAGTTGGGCCAACCACCTGTTTTAACATGTTTCAGGGTTGGGTCCTTATAACGATTTCTGCTAAAACCCAAACCCACAGTATAGATGACCAAATTTAGCTAGCTTCTTATTCCCGGGGGGGGGGTGGTAACCGTCCATCCGTTCGTTCTTGATTTCTAGGCCACCGCGCAGCCAGTTTGGTGAGGGCTTGTATTGACTAGGCTCCTCAAGGAACCGAGCCCCAATTCCTCCCACATCTCCCACATGGGCTCCAAAACATGAAGCCTGCCACACATGATGGGTAACCCTTTGGTGGACGTTGTTCAGGTGGGGATTTATTTCCACCAACCTTGATTTGGAGAGGTGCTCAAATCAACATCATACCCACTAAGCGCTTTTGAGCACTCGGGGCAACTTCCAGATCCATTTTCAGGGGGTTCAAAACCCCAAAATCGCCAACTGGGTTCATGGAAGGAGGTTAGGCTCCAAACACAGGCCACCTGTCGCATACAAACACCCCTGCGAGTCCCCAAGGGAACCAAGCTTTAAAAACCAAAAGCGAAATGGCTGAGTACCTATTGTACTGTAAATTATACTGGAATCTGGGTACAATGGACCCAATTCATGTAGACTGCTCTTGGTGACTCCTACCGTAGGGCTCTTCTTCCACTCTTTCAGCACTCTTGAATGATGGAACAGGGGGGATTTCATCAAACTCCCTGGATCCAGAATCCAAAAGTCCGGACTAAGATTTCAGGTGAGTAGCACAACTCAGTCATGTCTTTGTCGGCGTTTTCAAACGTACACCGTTCTCCTTTCAAATCTCAAAGGAGGCTTGATGGTTGCCAATTCAAGCGGCTTGCCTGGGATCCACTGGGCGTCAGTTTGGTGTTCTCAAAACGGTCCAGGATGCTAAAGGACAACTAAAAGGCAACCAACAGTCTTCTTTTAGACTCTGCTTTAGAGAAACGCCTATGTGCAACTTCGCGTGTTTTCCCCAACTTGCTTCGTATTTCGATTCATTCTGAGGCGCCCAGGAAGACGTGCTCGAAGACGCAGGGCTTGCCATCCCGGCGCTGGAACCAAAGCTTGAACAACACCTCCTGCCGCCGTGAAGCGCGGGTCCAGTCTGATGGCTTGGTGGTCGGCTCCGGGCAAAGCGAGCCAAACATTTGGGTTTGATGTTGCAGTGCGGACACTACACCGGGTTTTGGTCCAACAACCACTTAGGGCGTTCCCCATATGTTTGGCCATTCAAAAGAGTCCGACTAGTTTCCAACGCAGTCCAAATTCAATTGGAGCACATCGTGAAGCCTTTCACGCCACCTGGTGCGCTTCCTGGCAGATGTTTATCAACATGACCGAGAAGCTTGCCAAAAAGATGGAGCAAAGCTGCCAGGAGTGTTTCTCGTCAATGTCACCTTGTCAAGGAACACATTGTGAAAATGGGACTCAGTGTCTTTGACGCGGCAAGTACGCCAAAATTATGGCAGACCGACACCCTTGAAGCGAGCAGTTTCAGGAGATGCAGTTGCCTCCTTCAAACGCCTTAGTAGGGTTTCCAGTCAGGGGGTGTTGTATCACAGCTGACCTCTCCGGGGTACAACTTCTTGTCTCTATCGGATTCCACGGCAGCAGCGGCTGTTTCGTGCATACTGGAGGTGGCAACCTGAGTCAAGGAACCTGGGAGGAAGACAAGCATCATGTGCAGCAGTTGCAAATGCAAATGCCTGAGTCAACTGCACAAAACTGTGTAACTGTGTGCGATTCATGTGGTGGCCAAAGAGAAACCATATTGATTCCATGACACTGACATTCTCTAATTTACCTTCCCAGTGGTTGCTCGAAAAGAGAACCTATCCCCAACACGTCGTGTTTTGGTTACTTATACATGGACAGCCATCCCAATGGTTTAAAGGCAACCATCCCCTGCTCCGCCCAGTTTCATTCCCTGTATGCTACACCCTTTAGTCCAAAGAAAACAACTAGTTCCATTCCCTGTATAGGTAACCAATGGAGACCACCCTTTAAGCAGAAGAAAAGGGTCACCGGTTGCAGGGGTCCCTATATTTCCCCTTCAAACATCACCCCTACCAAGGGAAACTCACCGCAAATGGGCCAAACCTGGTGATGTTTGAAACCACCGCGGTCCTTTCCAGACTAATTACCCCCCCTCGTCTGAAGGTAGCCTCCATCCATGTTGGTTTAAAACCATCAAAATGGGGAAATATGGGGATGCCTGGGTTAGCTCAGGCAACCAACAAGGAACGCCTTGAGTCCAAGGAGAAAAAAAACAAGTTCCATTCCCTGTGTAGGTAACCAACGGAACCCCCCCCCAACGACAGCAAGTCCCCCCCCCCCAACTTGTAGTTCGACCCCCCCCCTTTTCAACATAAGAAACTGGCCACGGCTTAGCTCAGGCCACCCTGCTGCACAAAAATCTGCATCGCCTTGGTTTCTGAATTAGGCGCGCAGAGGCTTCGGCCGGGTATAAGCTTGAATCCAGGGTTTTCCCGCTAGGTGAGTCGACGTGGGAACGTCGTCCTTTCCCCGAAACGGGTCGCCGGTCGCCTTCCAGGGACGGGTCAGCAGGATGGGCAGACTCTTGGTGATGTGCTTGAAGGCCCGGCCTTGGCAACCCGAAACCCTGGGATTCCTTTGGATCTGAGTCAAGGGCAGGCCTTGTTTGGTGGATTCAAAGGGAAACCGAAAGGAAACCCGGAACCTGGAGAATTGTTCCCCGTTCAATCTGAGTCAAGGGCAGCCCTATTGTCGTCGTTTTTTTCGTTTTTTATTGCACCCACCTGAAATCAAGTGGTTGGGGGACCTCTTCCCCATATAAACCACCATTTGGGGTGAGGTCGCGTGAGTCGTTTTAATTCACCCAGATTTGTTTGGTGGATTTAAAGGGAAACCGAAAGGACAACCTCAACTTGGGTCTAATTGGCGATTTGGATTGGTGGTTTGCTATTCTGGGCTTTTGCCCCTTAAATTCTGTTTTGGTTTGTTCTGGTTGAACCAGCATTTTGGGGGTCCCCCCAAAAAAGACACACCCAGGTATGATAATGTTGACACCCCCAAACAAAAGCTGGGGTTTGGTTCAGGGTAACGTTTTTCACTGGATCGGATTGACGAGTGAGGACCCATTTCAGGATGCGCTTGAACAAAACAAACTCTCAGGGGTCACGATGGGATTGACACGTTGGGCTTGAAAGCCCTGTTCCTTGTCCCCAAGTCACAGTGAGTGATGGAGGTTAGAGGGTGTTGGCGAGGGGGCAAACGTGAGTTCAAATTAGCGGGCCAAGCAACCACTATAGCTGCTGCCTAGAAACTTGCACTATTGCATGCAACACATCACCAAGGATTCGGCAAATGCCAGGAAAACAGGCTGTTTTTGAGTTTTGCTGTGCAGTAGGATTCTATCTTCTACCCTCCCACCAACAAACATGAGAATACAAATACACTTCGTGTGAAAGACTACTTTTCTTTCGAGAAGCGAGCAGAAGACAATAGAGTCAAATTTGCCCCCCCTCTAATTAACTAAGCGTGCGCAAAGACTGCGGTGTGGCTCTGGACAAATGACCTTTGCCTTTCAGCAATTCCACCTGGCCCTGCACCAATCTGTCTACCTGGAGTCTCAAACCACCCCAAATTCTTGGGGCAAAATGTAAAGAATGGCATTCTTTGTCGAAACACCTTTTATTGAACAAAACACCTTTTTTTGGTTCTGTGCCAAGTAAAGCCCTGAAAGTCCATCAGCGGATTTGTTTAACGGTGTTGTCACGATAAGCTGTGTTCTTTGGGGCGTTGCTGTTCACTGTGCAGGGCTTGCTTGAAAGATGCATTTTCAAGCAGCGGCGCGGACCTTGCTATCACCCCATGTCAAACCTCCAGGTTCAGCTCAGCTGCTCAATGCCTTTGATGTTGGCATGAAATAAATCATCAAACATAATTTGACCTTGGCCCAAACGGCTTGAATGCCAACGCAACACAAGGGAAAACACAAGCTGCGTTATTAGAATTGCATTTATGTGTGAGACAAACATTTGTGAGTTGCACAAGTTGAGAAGGCGGCCCCGTTGCGTGTTGCTTAGCATTGGAGCCGATCACTGAGTCGCAAAGCATCCAAGTCAGGTGTTTCCTTTGGAAGCGAGCAGGTGGCTTGGTGCACCACAACTCAAACTGATGTTTAGGAGGGCGCTGCGACAATGCAAAGAATCAACATCACTTAAACAGGAGTTAGACATTTCGAGTTGTTTCTTCTAGTGTGTGCGGTGTGCTTTGCGCGGCACACATCACAAACGGTCTTTCATGGCAAAACCCGGTCTTCTAATGGCTTGAAACAGTGTGCCATGCGCAGTTCACCGCATGTTCATGTAATGTCACTCTACTTTCACGACAGTAGAGTCCAAGAAGGTATAAGTTCAATGAACAAATATTGTCGCAACAAATTCAGAAGGATAGCTTTCGCAGATGTTGTAGCAGCGCGATGGGAGTGATTCCGCATTTGTCCACAGCTCTGTGCCTTTGGGCCATGTGCCCAATATTGCTTCAATCTACAAACGACACAAGAAACATCTTAATTAAGCATGATATACAATACTTTGCAAATTCGGGTATGCTCAGTTTCAACATGCCTCCTAGACGATCAAGTTCACATTCTTCAACTGTGGTTCTCTGGCTCATGCGACTCAGCGCAACATGTACCAGTTGCCCTTAAAGTTGATGCAGTGAAGCAAGCATATTGCTTTTAAGCTTTGCTCGCAGCGCTGAACTGCCCCAAGACCCTCACTGTTACAGCCAAAGGGTCCAGTATCTATATGATAACAGGCAAGCTTGCAAGGCATGCTACAGTATACTGCGAACAATAGCTGTCACTAGCAATTGAATGGTCGTTCCGTAACGTCCACCTAGGATTAAACATTGCACCTGGAATAAAGACAAATGGGTGGCTCCCCAAAAAAATGCACCTGGAATAAAGACAAGCACCCGCCACCCCCGCCCAAATTTTCTGCACGAAAAGTATAAGGAACATGAGAAAATGGAACAAACAGAGAAAGAAAAGGAGATGTAACCAAGCCAACACCTGGTCCTTAGATCTTTGGTACCTTGTTCTTCAGCTCCCCAAAAGTCAAGCTGTCCAGCTGCCCAAGAAGTCATGGTTTCTCACATGTCTCTTGTTTGAAAGCTGCCCGCAATCAAACCTGCAAAGGGGGTGGGTAGTACTTCAGGAACCCCAAGACTTTATTTCAGGGGCCCCTACAATAAAGTCTTGTTGTCTGGCCCCCTGCAAATATACAACTAGCCCAGTGTAACTACCTATGAAGCTTCGGGCTTTGTTCTTAGATTTGGGCCTGCTTCCCAAAATCCAGAATGTCCAGCTTCCCCAAGCTCTTGTTTTCTTGCATGTCTCTTGTTTAAAACTGCCTACAACCAAACCCACAAACAACCTAGTACTTCAGAAACTTCACCCCCAATTTGACATTATTTCAACGGCCTCTGAAATACAGTCTTGTTGCCTGCCAGCGGCTGCCCGCGTCCAAAAAAGTATCAAAAGGAAGCTCCAGCAATACAAAATCAAATGGAAACTAAGTTCCAGATCTCAAAAGGAAGCTCCAGCAATGCAAAATCATATAGCAACTCCATTCCAAATCTCAAAAGGAAGCTCCAGCAATACTAAATCACATTGAAACTCAGTTCCAGATCTCAAGAGGAAGCTCCAGCAATGCTAAATCAAATGGAAACTCAATTCCAAATTTCAACAGGAAGCTCCAGCAATACTAAATCTTATGGAAACTCAGTTACCAGATCTCAAAAGGAAGCTCCAGCAATGCTAAGTCGAATGGAACCAATGTCCAAATCTCAAAGGAAGCTCCAGCAATATCAATTCAAATGGAAACTCAATTCCAAATCTCAAAAGGAAGCTCCAGCAAGGCTAAATCAAATGGAAACTCAATTCCAAATCTCAAAAGGAAGCTCCAGGAATGCTAAATCAAATGGAAACTCAATTCCAAATCTCAAAAGGAAGCTCCAGCAATACTAAGTCAAATGGAAACTCAATTCCAAATCTCTAAATCATATGGAAACTCCATTCCAAATCTCAAATGGAAGCTCCAGCAATACTAATTCAAATGGAACCCGAATACACATCTCAAAAGGAAGCTCCAGCAATACTAAGTCAAATGGAAACTCAATTCCAAATCTCTAAATCAATCAGAAACTCATATACAAATCTCAAAAGGAAGCTCCAGCAACACTAGATCAAAAGGAAATTCAAGTCTACCAATGCTAAAGCAACTGGAAGCAACATTGAATGGGATCTCAAGATATTATTCTAGGCACCCCCTTTGTTGGGGTGGGGGAGGGCCCCCCCTTTACTAATCCCAGGTGGACATTACTCCGAACAAAAACAATTTACAGGACATTGCTCCGAACATAGTTCGGATAGGTGGACAGGGTCCGGGCGGGCGGACGCGTCCGGACGCGTCCGGACGAGAAAAACATACAAAAAACCGTTTTCTATCCAAAATGTTTTGGGCGTCCAGCGGGGCGTCCGAACAGGCGTATTTAGGCGTCCAAAAGGCGTATTTAAGCGTCCGTCCCGGACTAGTCCGAACCAAAACACATTTTTTTGAAAAAAACACATTTTTGTTTATTGTCCGGGCCCGTCCGGACCTATCCAGACCCGTCCGGACCCGTCCGGGCCGTCCAACCGGTCATGCGGACCCTGTCCACCTATCCGGACTATGTTCGGAGTAATGTCCTTGAAATGGTCTTTGTTCGGAGTAATGTCCACCTGGGATTAGAAAGGGGGGGCCCTCCACCCGCCCAACAAAGGGGGTGCCTAGAATAATATCTTGAGATCCAGTTCAATTTTGCTTCCATTTGCCTTAGTATTGCTAGACTTGAATTTCCATTTGATTTAGTATTGCTGGAGCTTCCTTTTGAGATTTGCATTTGAGGTTCCATTTGATTTAGTATTGGTAGGCTTAAGTTTCCATTTGACTTAGTATTGCTGGAGCTTCCTTTTGAGATGTGTATTCGGGTTCAATTTGAACTAGTATTGCTGGAGCTTCCTTTTGAGATTTGGAATGGAGTTTCCATTAGATTAAAAGATTTGGAATTGAGTTTCCATTTGACTTAGTATTGCTGGAGCTTCCTTTTGAGATTTGGAATTGAGTTTCCATTTGATTTAGCATTGCCGGAGCTTCCTTTTGCGATTTGGAATTGAGTTTCCATTTGATTTAGCATTGCTTGAGCTTCCTTTTGAGATGTGTATTCGGGTTCCATTTGAACTAGTATTGCTGGAGCTTCCTTTGAGATTTGGCAATTGGTGCCATTCGACTTAGCATTGCTGGAGCTTCCTTTTGAGATCTGGAACTGAGTTTCCATCAGATTTAGTATTGCTGGAGGAGTTTCCATTTGATTTAGCATTGGAGCTTCGTTTTGAGATCTGGAACTGAGTTTCAATGTGATTTAGTATTGCTGGAGCTTCCTTTTGAGATTTGGAATGGAGTTGCTATATGATTTTGCACTGCTGGAGCTTCCTTTTGAGATCTGAAACTTAGTTTCCATTTGATTTTGTATTGCTGGAGCTTCCTTTTGATACTTTTTTGCACTCGGGCAGCCGCGGGCAGGCAACAAGACTGTATTTCAGAAGCCGCTGAAATAATGTCAAATTGGGGGTGAAGTACTAGGTTGTTTGTGAGTTTGGTTGTAGGCAGTTTTTAAACAAGAGACATGCAAGAAAACAATAGCTTGGGGAAGCTGGACATTTTTGAATTGGGAAGCAGGCCCAAATCTAACAACAAAGCCCGAAGCTTTATAGGTAGTTACGCTGGGCTAGTTGTATATTTGCAGGGGGCCAGACAACAAGACTTTATTGTAGGGGCCCCTGAAATAAAGTCTTGGGCTCAAGTTTGGGGGCCTGAAGTACTACCCACCCCCTTTGCAGGTTTGATTGCGGGCAGCTTTCAAACAAGAGACATGTGAGAAACCATGACTTCTTGGGCAGCTGGACAGCTTGACTTTTGGGGAGCTGAAGAACAAGGTACCAAAGATCTAAGGACCAGGTGTTGGCTTGGTTACATCTCCTTTCTTTCTCTGTTTGTTCCATTTTCTCATGTTCCTTATAATTTTCGTTCAGAACATTTGGGCGGGGGTGGCGGGTGCTTGTCTTTATTCCAGGTGCATTTTTTGGGGGGCCACCCGTTTGTCTTTATTCCAGGTGCAATGTTTAATCCTAGGTGGACGTTACGGAACGACCATTCAATTGCTAGTGGCAGCTATTGTTCGCAGAATACTGACCTTACGGAACGACCATTTAATTGCTAGTGACAGCTACTGTTCGCAGAATAGCAGGTGTTGCAAGCTTGCCTGCTATCATATAAAGACTGGACCCTTTGGCTGTATGCTTGCTTCAGGACATCAACTTTAAGGGCAACTGGTACATGTTGCGCTGAGTCGCATGAGCCAGAGAACCACAGTTGAAGAATGTGAACTTGATCGTCTAGGAGGCATGTTGAAACTGAGCATACCCGAATTTGCAAAGTATTGTATATCATGCTTAATTAAGATGTTTCTTGTGTCGTTTGTAGATTGAAGCAATATTGGGCACATGGCCCAAAGGCACAGAGCTGTGGACAAATGCGGAATCACTCCCATCGCGCTGCTACAACATCTGCGAAAGCTATCCTTCTGAATTTGTTGCGACAATATTTGGTCATTGAACTTATACCTTCTTGGACTCTACTGTTGTGAAAGTAGAGTGACATTACATGAACATGCGGTGAACTGCGCATGGCACACTGTTTCAAGCCATTAGAAGACCGGGTTTTGCCATGAAAGACCGTTTGTGATGTGTGCCGCGCAAAGCACACCGCACAAACTAGAAGAAACAACTCGAACTGTCTAACTCCTGTTTTAAAGGATGTTGGCTCTTTGCATTGTCGCAGCGCCCTCCTAAACATCAGTTTGAGTTGTGGTGCACCAAGCCACCTGCTCGCTTCCAAAGGAAACCTGATTTGGATGCCTTGCGGCTCAGTGATCGGCTCCAACACTAGGCAGCACGCAACGGGGCAGCCTTCTTAACTTGTGCAACTCACAAATGTTTTTCTCACACAAAAATGAAAGGCTAATAACGCGGCTTTAGTTTTCCCTTGTGTTGTGTTGGCATTCAAGCCGTTTGGGCCAAGGTCAAATTATGTTTGATGATTTCTTCCATGCCGCTGAGCTGAACCTGGAGGTTTGACATGGGGTGACAGCAAGGTCCGCGCAGCTGCTTGACTTGGCACTTGTATCTTTCAAGCAAGCCCTGCGCAGTGAACAACAACGTTGTTAATTCAAACAAGTTAAACACACCGCTAGCGGAATTCCAGGGTTGACAAAGCAGCGCATGGAAAAACGCAAACACCCAAACATAGAACTAACACCAAAACAAAAACAAAACACCCCAAAACTGAATGCAACACAGCACCACCCCAAAAACGAAGGGTGATTGAGAGTCCAGGTAGGTCTGAACCACGACATGAATCCCGCCATTTGATTTGGGGAAAGCACGACTTGACGGTTTCTCTTTCCCCTCAACCATCCAAAAGTGGATCCAACCAAGCCAGCAACCAGCTCTGCTGGTGACGTTAGTGGTCCTGCCAAGGCAAAAATGCAACATGGGCTTTGCTAGAAGGTTTGGTAACCCTAAACGGGTTCTAGTGTGTTCTAGGATGCCAATTCCACTCTGTCCTTTGGTGTAAGCGATCGGAACGCGTTCTTTAGCACCCGAAACCCAGTAAGCTGTGGTCCCGAGAAAGAAGCACTGAAGCCTGGGCTGTCCATTTGCCAACCTCTTTTGAAAGATTGGCATACCTCCAAACAGGAATCGTACAGATTTGGAATTAACCAATTTCGTATTTCCACCCAACCCCTCCCCCCCCCGGTTCCGAAGAAAAAAAGATTGCCCTCGGACTTCGGGCAGCTTCCCTCGGACAAAGACCCGCTCGCCCCACAACACCCGAGGGCCGGGCGCATCACAGCGGTGCGGGTCACTTGCTCCAAGAAGTCGTCGATGGCTTGGAACTCCTCCGGGCTGTAAGGACCTCACTCCGCGAGACTCGACGCTCGGTGGGTTTTGCGAGGGTAAGAGATGGGAATAGATTCTTGTGAGCTAAGTAAAGACGTATGATAAAACCGATTGCGCCGTCTTTCACCCAACTCTATATCTAATGCATGAAGTACTGGCCATAGGTGTTGCACTGGCATATCTTTGACCTTGGATATCACCCCAAAGACAACCTTTTCAAATCGAAGACCAGAAGGTGAGTCTAATTCCCGCAAGCAAAGTAGGATTCCTGCGTTTGCCCCCTTTCGCCACAAGGAAGTTGAAAGGGTGGTGCTTGAAGAAATGCTCGCTGCTGTTGGATGTTTGCTGGTCAAGGTTTCACGAAAAATAAAGAAGAGTAATGGGCAAACAAGTACTCATTTAGCAAGCTTACACTCATACAGTCAGTAGAGCAATAGCAGTAAACAAGCTCGCGTCACCGCACTGTGCAACCCCAATAGCGTGCCCTTTTCATCTAGGGCACAACTAACTCAAAAAACAACTGCAACGAGTTCGACACGCAAAAGCAGCATGTTGGCAGTTATGCATGCCGTAATGCGTTTCTGGTCAACAAGTCATCTCCCAACCTACAACACTGAAGTAGGCATGCATCCACATCTGGGATGCCTGGCAGGTGTCTTTTTCGTGCTTGATCTAAGACAAACCTTGAACGGGCTCTTACACAGCGGAGTTCTTCCATCTGGAGTACGGGATTCCCTTCCATGCCCCGAATAGCATGCGTTGGCTCTGATGGCATCCAACTGGACCCGAGTACCAACCCCCCAAAGGGCGCGGGGAAAAGGGCCGTCACGCCGTGGCGACAGCGCATGAAGCGCAACGCTGCAAAGCCAACCACATCAAGCAAACACAGCACTAAACACCACGTGTTGAAAACCTTCAACTGGAATTTGAAGGGCTTTTCCAGCCCCAAAAGGTTTAAGTATGTTTAAGTACATGAACAGAAGCCGTGACCAAGCGCGTGCGTAGAGCAGCACAGCTGTGACCAAGCTGTGCGTTCGCAGGGCAGCAAGGCTCGACAAAGCAGGTTCACCCGGGAATTGCATTATCCAACAGGTTCTACGAACTGCAAAAGAACACGGCGTCGTGAACCATGACAAGGGCCGGGGAAGCTTCATTTCAGGCCGACGGTGTGTCAGGCTTACTCGAAGGAAGGGCAGATTTGCCTATAGCGCCAACCACAGCTCCATTACATCATCATCCCACCATGGACCATCCAAGAGTCAAACCCTCCCACAAGGGCATTTAAGGTGTACCCCCCATCCAAAATCCAACAGAAATCAAACACACCCTCCCCTGAAACAACGGCAAATCCAAGGATTTACCCCCAACAACACAAGGATATCTAACATCAACACATCTATGGACTTCCCCCCTTAGACAACAAAAAAGACGTAAAAAGCAACTGAACAAAAGGAAACATCTACACTCCCTCAAACTAGCAGCCGGGAGCTCCCATTTGGCCTCTGTAAATGAACCCAAGTCTTCCGAGGCCCGCGGGTAACTACACAAACAAGTGCACCTGGAAAAAGCGAAAACGCGTCACTGGTTACCGCGAAAACAAGAGCAGGAACGCCGAAAAGATAAGCTGTTGTTCCAAAGAACGCGTGTTCTGAATATGCCAGGGCTCCGAGGTTCAATTCCCGTTCTCGCTTTCTTCCCTTACCGATCGCAGCGTTGGAATCCTCGGGGGAAAAGTTTGCTGCGGAGTGGCCGCCCGAGGACTCGCTGGCCTCGATGGGCTGGAAGACCTATTGCCGCATGTCCGCAGCTTGGGAAGGGGTGACCGCGTTCGTGTCAATGTGTAGACACATATATGTGGTCCCGTGATCCGTGTTGCACCCCCCCCCCCCCCAAATGGCATGGTCTCATTGACTTTATTTCCTGAATTGTCAGCTTTTTTCATGGCTTTGCAGCCGTCATTTGTATCTGCAGCAGGTTTTCCAGCAAGGCTCCATGATTTGAAGGACACTCCTCACGCGTTTTTTGGTCTGAGGATGGTTCCTCCATTCATCATTGTAGGCCATCCCCACTCAGGGTCTTTCAAAATTTAGTCGCAGACCTGAAGACTTTGTTGCTGACCTAGCAGCGCCGTTATCATGTGTGCTAGGGCCAATGTACTTTTTGGTGGAGTCCAATCTGAAGCCCCAAGAACAGCAGGCGTGAAATTTTCGTGAAATACCCGTGAAATTTGCGTGAAATGCGTTATTTACCCGTTAGATACCATGTTTACCCGTTAAGTTTTCCTCACCAACACTTAGGCGCCAATTTTGCGATTTCCGAAGGCAGCGATCGCATTGTACATGTTCAATTTCAAGACCCAAGCACGGAATGCAGCTGCCTGATAACTGGCAATGCGGGTTTGCCTCTTGAGGCATGGCTACTTCTTGAATTGAAGCTTGGGTTGGAGTATAGTTCATAGATGCTTGACTTCTCAAGGGCCTACTTTGGATCTTGCCATCCCAGCGGTATATATGTTTTTTAAAGGCAAGATCAAACTTGGCCTCTGGAAGACTCAATTCACCTAGATCTGATGTGTTTGAGGGCGACATGTGCGGATCCCATTGCAAAAATAATCGAGTTAAGACAAATTGCATGTTTACATACGTATTTGGATGAAGTACTATAGTAAACATCAAAGTGGGAATTTGAGGGTATATATATGTATATATATATATGTTTGAAATGTATGTCCATATATGTATATATATATATATATATTTATGTGTTGGAGGGGGGTCCTACCATATATATATATATATGTATATACACATGATACCCCATCCCAATACCAACCTGTCACACACATGTGCGTATATATATATATATATATATAGTATCCACATGTATCCAAGCGACTGTAAATGGACGAAAACAAAAACTACACGACAACAAGGTACCCCAACGTGTCGTTCAATATATGGGGGTGCCGTTCAGTCCATGAATGAGCAGTGCCTCCGCAGCTTGCAACACAAATGATGACGCGGCCATCACTTGCTTCACCGCCTTCATGGCTGTAAGGGGGCTCAGGCATTGCCCAGCATCCTTCATACTCACAAGGGAGAAACGTCGGTGTATGTGTCAGACTGTGTGGACCGGCTTTCCTTTTGTGGCTTCCCTGTAAAACTTCCACCCCTCCAAAACTTACACCGCATATGGAAAAGGGCTGCCCCCTTCTTTTGGGGCTCTCAGGTGTCCGCGTCATGAGGTGGGGATTGAATAAAGCTGCGGCCGGGATGCGTCGAAAATCCGCACCAAGGTCAGGAAGGTGGGGCGCGCCAAGATCTCTGGCGCTACCCAGGCAAAGAGTGGGCGCTTGGCGCACCTGGGTGGTTGGGTGGTTGGGTGGTTGGTTCCTTGGTTGCTTGTTTGGTTGCTTGGTTGGTTGTTTGGTTAGTTGGTCGGTTGGTTGGGTGGCTGGTTGCTTGCTTGTTTGGTTGCTTGTTTGGTTACTTGTTTGGACGGTTGGATGGTTGGTTGGTTGGTTCTTTGGTTGCTTGGTTGGTTTCTTGGTTAGTTGGTTGGTCGGTTGCTTGGTTGCTTGTTTGGTTGCTTGGTTGGTTGTTTGGTTAGTTGGTCGGTTGGTTGGGTGGGTGGCTGGTTGCTTGCTTGTTTGGTTGCTTGTTTGGTTACTTGTTTGGACGGTTGGATGGTTGGTTGGTTGGTTCTTTGGTTGCTTGGTTGGTTTCTTGGTTAGTTGGTTGGTCGGTTGCTTGGTTGCTTGTTTGGTTGAACCAACCACTGGTCGATTGGTTGGTCGGTTGGGTGGGTGGCGGGTTGCTTGCTTGTTTGGTGGTTTGTTTGGTCGGTTGGTTGGTTGGCGGGTTGCTTGCTTGTTTGGTGGCTTGTTTGGTCGGTTGGGTGGTTGGTCCTTTGGTTCTTTGGTTCTTTGGTTGCTTGATTCATCAGTTGGTTGGGTGGGTTCGGTGGTTGGTTGTTTGGTTGCTCCTTTGGTTGGTTGGGTGGGTGGTTGCTTGGTTGCTCGGTTGGTTGGTTGGTTCATCGGTTGGTTGGGCGGGTTGGGTGGGTTGGGTGGTTGGTTGTTTGATTGCTTATTTGGTTGGTTGGGTGATTGGTTCTTTGGTTGCTTGCTTGTTTGGTTGCTTGATTGCTTGGTTTGGGTTGGCTAGGTATCCCCCAAAACACCTCCTCGCCAACCAAAAAAGCAAGGCCGATCCGTCTGCCAAGGAGCTCGGCCAGAATCGTCCGCAAGGCTGGGACCTGCTCATCCAAGAGGATGTCCTTAGATTGGTTCGTACCATGTTGAGACTTGTGTATGCGTTCATGGTGCACATGTCCACAATGTATCAAGAGATGCACCCTCTACTAAAACTGTGTCCTGTATCCTTCCGTAAGAGGAAGCAGCGTCAACTTTTGCAACACCCGTCGCTAACCTTGCGACGTGGACGTAGCTAAAAGCGGATCACGAGCCCTCAGAATGACTGGCTTCGATACACGGCCAATCGAGACCCATAATTGTCATCTTTGGCTAATTACTTTGACAGGGACTGCAAATGGATACCGCAGAGTCGTATTTCATCAGTCTGTCCTTTCCATCCGTTCCACCGCTGAGCTTGTTCAGCGTGCAACAAAAGCAAAAAACACACACGCGCACAAAAATATATGTATATATATATATGTCTCTATATATATATGGATATATATATATATACATGTATATGTATATATATATATATTGGGGTATGTGTCAACATAAGGGGAACCCCCACCCAACACAGGCAGTTATCTTGCTGGTTTTCTGTGAAACCACCCTCAAGACCTGCCCATCCCGTGGCCTTCCAAGCCGACTCGAAGCCGCCGAGTGGCCGCATCTGCATTGATCCAAGGCCTGCGACCACCTTCTCCAGCTCGCCTTGCGACGGAAGCGGTTGGGTCCTTCAGTGGTTCCATAAAACCCTGGGTGTCCCTGATCACCATGGAAACAATGGTTGGGTTGAAGTTCATATAACCGCCATCTACACTTAAAATTGGGTAAAATAACAATTGTTTTTGGGGGTTGAAGCCTAGGTTAAAGAGTCACCAGCCCTGCATACTTTCAGAAAACGTCAGCGATCTCTTTCAACCACCCGAGAGCATTCCGTGGAACTTGGGACCAAACCATACATCACGAAAGCCATCAAAGCCAGGCTCCTGGAAGCTTCAGAGGAAACATGTTGTCTAGCTCCAGTAGAGAGGAGGAGAATAAGGGTACCCTTTTTTTCTGCAGTCTATTTTAGTAGGGGAGGGGTGCCAAACAAAGAATCACATACTAGGTGCTCCAGTAGAGAGGAGGAGAAGAAGGGTACCATATGTTTTTTTCTGCAGTGTATTTTAGTAGGGGAGGGGTGCCAAACAAAGAATCACATACTAGGTGCTCCAGTAGAGAAAGAAGGGTACCATATTTTTTTTCTGCAGTCTATTTTAGTAGGATAACCTCCCCCCAAAAGAGTTGGTAAAAGGGTGCTGGGGCACCTAGTCCCATATACACATGTATCAATTTGCAGCCTGCATGGCTCCTGATGCTTCTTCTCTCAAACATCACCCCATCAGAACGAAAACTCCTCTCCAAGATGTGCGAATAACAAGGACACGCGGTTCTAACATCCCAATCCACAAGAATGGAGCGCCAGTGACTGTTTCACCCATGGCAAAGCGCATAAAGGCCTTAACCCAAGTAGATCCATGAATTAATCCCCTTGGTGGTTTTGAAAGCGGATTCCCCTCTTGCCAGGCCCGCATGAGCCCCAAACAAAGATTTGAAGGCTCCCCCCATACATGCTGTGCGTCGTATCCGAAGGGAGTCAAAAGCAAACCAACCAATTTAGGGTACTGGGATGTTGAGAGCCACCCTTGTGGTTTTCGTCGTCTTTCACAGAGTTGCCTAAAGTTCGCTTTAAACATCACTCCACCTGAGCAAAGTCACTTCAAGTTGGCCAACACGTATCACTGCAGCCAAAAGAAGAAAACGAGGAAACCCTGTCCCACCACCTGGACCAGCGGGGAAAAGGGAACGTTCAATGCCAAGAGTTTGAGACACGGCCTATGCTACCTTCAGCCATTTGAGTGTTAAGTGGAAGACTCGGAGGCAAATTCTCGCGAGAGACTCTCACGTATGTGCCTTGCGCTCACCACGCACCGGCCCTCATCCAGACCCCACAGCTCCGAGAGGATATCCACCACGCTGTCCTGACAACAAAATCTACAACTCATACCAAAGCCTCCAGAAAAAAGCCAAGCTCAAAAACCACCACCGGGCACCGACAAACATCACACTGAAGGAAACTAAACTGGTTTACCAAGGAGTTTGTGAAAAGATCGCAAGAGGACGCTGATCTAAAAATGCGACAGGTGATGTTACAATGAACAAAGGAAGCATCAGGACGCCGGGAAAACGGGCTTCTGTTTTGCCAAGCCAACTGTTGGTTCCCTGATCTTATGTATTGGACCCTCCACTTCAAGGTCCAAGGCACACTTGGTTGTGGGTTCAATGGGTCTGCACAAGTCAAATACCCTCATTGCCATGGAGTGATCACGTTTTGGGTGACACGTTTTGGAATCACCGACTGGTTCAAAGGTGGCTTCTGGCTTGTTCACAGTTGGCCCTCTGTCCACTGACCACTGACTACTGGTGGGCAATCGGGTTGGCACTTTCTATGTGCGTGTTGTGCACAGGTAATCCAACCCTCCCCCGCTTGGAGCAGTTACTGCAGCTGCAGCAACTGTATGTTGATGCCAACGGCGTTTTGATACATGTGTTTCAGCTCGTGCTGATCCACCACGAAAGGGATTGATCGGGGGTCTCGCATCATCAAATACCGCTCATCCAGGTCCCTGCATCACATTCTGCAGCGAAGTCATTCTAACCTCAGGTGGGGCTCCTGATGTGCCCGCCTGCGAAGGCGTGCTTCAGATGTCTGGCAATTGTCCAGCGCAGACAAGGGCTTCCAACTGTCATCCGTGGTTGCTTGTTCTTAGGAATATTCGATCGACCCTTCTCGACGATTACCACCCGTTGATCAATCAAGTTCAGGTTTATCCATGTGCCAACATTCGATGCACGGATCTATTCACATTTGATGGACAGCGGTCATTCCCACACCCTCTACCTCACTTCCTGAGATTGGCCAGATCAAAATATATCTGATTGCCACTAAACTGGTCTCGCACCGGTCAGCCACTCGAGCGACTGCCGCGCCTTGTCTCTGGCAGGCTTTTTGGCCTGGCTATGCTCAAATCGCACTCGTCAAAGGGCCCCCAGCTTTGGCAAACCTCCAGACAAGCAAACACGGTCTTCAGTTCCACTGTGAAACTGACAGGGAGAGGGGCATGCCGTTCTAAAACATCATGATAAGCTCAGGGGCTAAGAACCATTTCCATCCGGTTTGCTTCAAAAAGAGTGGGAAGCCTGCTGGTTTCCATTGCTGCCCCCATTTAAAGCAACCACACCGCAAGAACCCCCTACGGAGGACACGGGTTTTAGGGGTCTGCCAAGGCCAAGAAGGCAGCCAACCTGGGTCTCCTTTTGAGACCCCAGCGATGGAGGGAGTCCTGAGGCTCAAACCGTCCGAAAAAAATTGTCTGGAGCTCGAAGTCACATGGCTCTGGATCAAAACCCGGCTTCTTTTTCTGTTATTCTTTTGCTTTTTTTATTATTTTTTCTCGGTGGACATCCGATTCAATCCCCACTGAAATAGGTTCCAAAATGGGTGGTGCACCGAAAACCCCCAAAATGGTACCATTGGTGTTGTGGGCACGGCCACATAGAAGTGCACACACTGTGAAACCAACAAAGAACAAAGCACGACGTGAGTTGACAGTGGGTTGACACTTGCATTGTGGGTACGCTACCGAATGCTTTCCGGGCTTTGGTGACTTCATCCGAAGAACAGAACCCTAGGCAGGTCTCTGGAAGAGTCCCTTGCACGCGGAGCTTGCAGCTCTGTCCCGCCTGCAGCCTGAGGGCGAAGTCGTAGAGCGAGCTGGCCAGCTGAGAGCTGGACAAAGCTGCTCGCCGCAAGATGCCTCTCAAGTCGATGTCATGGGCTGCGCAGAAGATCTCACAACCAACACCTTCCTTTGAACTGAAGTCAGAAGGAGTCTGCTCAAGCAATGGTGGTTCAAACATGTTTAGACCAAGTGGTTGGGCCTGGTATGTCTCTGGAAACCCCAAAGCCCACAAAACCTCTCATGCGATCACCCCAGCTCTGGGTCTAATCCTGTTGGAACTGGTTGCACATGTAGGGCAAGCGTGCTTCAGGCACACGTTCAGCATGGTGCCCAACAAAAGCAAGACGATGGCCTGCTGTGGTCCGCAGCGAAATGAGGCAACCTAGTAAACAGCATGCACTGGTTGAATACGGGCGAGCGGCGAGCGAATCTGCGGTGTGTTCATTGCATCCAGGCGACCAAAAAGGATCTCCCTCGTTGCACCCGGCGGCACTTGCTCTCGCAACGCCTGGTTTGGCCAACCCGGCCGCTGCAAGTGTCGGTGGAGTAAGGACCCTTGGACACCCAACTCTTTGATCGGTGTCGGCCAAAAACCAACAGTTCTGGCCACACATTTCTTTCAGTCGCATACCTGAAACACGGCATCCCCACATAAGGCCGCGAACCAATTCCCCGCGGTCTGATTTACCTACCACACTTTTGCTCCAGTGGCCGGAGCCGGCCGCACATATTGGCATTGACCAGTACTTAGCCCGGGTGTGCAGGCACGTCAAGCCGGCAGGGGAGGGGGAGGGGAGGTCAGCCTAACACCGAGCTTCCTGGAATATTCAGCTTATCCATAGTTCAATCATCCCATATCCCATTGGGTTCTTGACACCAGGTCTCCACATCTGGACTCCCAACTGCCCTATCTACTCAAGGTCAAAGCCAAGAAGCTCCTCACCCCCATGACCATTTCCACCATACCACCAGAAATTCCAAAGGGTCGGGGGGACAGCAGGGGAGTCCTGGGAGTACTTTGGCCCAATAGGTCTCTTAAGGCGTTTCGTGGCACCGGGTGAAACCTGGATCGTGGCTAAGAATTGCCCTTTGCCCAGACGGGAACCGGCATTGGACTTGTTGCAGACTGTTTAAACATCAGAATGGGGTGTGGCAACGTCAAGGGAAGCCCTGGCAAGTTGGATTCACAATGCGTCACTTCGGAATGACTCACTTCGGTGTGGCTGGGCTGGGGCTCTTTTCGACAGACCCATTCGAGACAAGCGGATACTTGTACCTTAATCATACATTGGGTGCAAAATGGCACAATTATCCCATGGTTTTGTCATCCTCTTACTCGCAAGATAATTGCGCTATCCACGTTGACTAGGGTTGGAAGCCAAAAGAAGCCACCCCAACTACAGCACAACTCAAACTCAAGGGCAGTGCCCGACCCAGAAACATGGAAGTGGACGGAGCAATCAAGGCGTAGATGAAACGGAGACTCCCAGCCACAAATAGGTGCAGCCGCACCCCTGATATGGTCTGGGCATGTTTGGGCTATGTCGAAGGGTCTCAGAATTAAATCTGAGGGGGTTCTTAAACCATCATTAACACAGAAGGATTTGCTTGCAGCAGCGGTGCCCGTGATTATTACGTTGTATTTTGCTTGCGTCTTATCGACGCTGGGAGGCTCGGACTTAGCGCTGCATGTTGACGAGTCTGAAACATTTCTGGGGTCCACACCGAGCCAACCTGTCGCAACCTGGTCAGATTGCGCTCTTAGAGGGCATGCTTCGCCGAAAATTGGTGTTGCCGCCCTTGCGACCACCTAGAGTAACTTCGGATAGACTCTTTGATAGCAGAGGAGCTTTGGGCCTAACGAGGGCTCAAGTGTCACAAACCAAGGCGCATCGATGCTTCGCAGCATCGCCATCTCTTGTGAGCGCTCGATGCCTGTACGCGTGTCTCTCAGCACACAACACACATGGCAAAGTAAGTCGTGGCTGGGGCAACTGAGAACTTTCAAGTCACGTGTCCAATGAAGGAGCCCTTGGAGTGGGTTCACTGAACCCACAGGCTTGGACTCGGCATGGAACCGTCACCTTTTTCGGCCACTCGCCTGCGTAAATCTCGGCGAAGCGCCCGGTCTCCTCAAAAGGGTCAGCGCCCAGAAACGTTTGGTAGTGGCTATATAAGTCCAACTAAACCAGGTAGCTTGCTAACCAAAGCAACAGTTGAACCCGTTCTCACCCATTGACTTCTGGTCTACCATAACTCCACAGCAACCGAACATGGAGAATAGCCCAAGCACTATACAAGGACATGAAAGTCTCGTACTTGTGGCTTGAATTGGGACCATGCTTGGTTAGATCGACGCCAATAGGGACACGTCCTGTGATAGAGTGGCGTTCACGAAGGGGCATCCCCGGACTGCACCTGTGAGGGAAGTCAACTGCATAAGGCAATTTCAATGCCTGAATTTAGAGCTCGTGGAATCATTCTTCACAGGTGAGCTCGTTTGCCCCACGAGTTCTCTAGACAGAAACGATCAGACAGGGGGATGTATCCCCTTGATTGATGGGGGTTGTCCTTCACGTTTGGGAACATCATTCATTTCGGGGATGGCACACTTGTTTCAGCGGACTCTTTTGCCATTAGTTATTTTGATGGGGAACCACTGTAGCCAGAAGGGAACCGAAGCGATGCCAACAGCTGCGCAAAACTCCCTCCCTCCCTCCCTCCCTCCCTCCCTCCCTCCCTCCCTCCCTCCCTCCCTCCCTCCGAAACACACACTGATCAAATTTGAATTCATGAAGCGCAAAGACCATTCATCTGCATCAGCGCTTAGTACTCGCAGTACAGAAACCCGGCAAACAAAGGATGGCAAGGGGATAGCAAGGGTTTCAGGGCCCCGAACGGGTGACGTTCAGCTTTGTAGTCACACACTGGCTTTGGCTTTCTCTCCCCTGGCGCTAAGCAACTCACAGAGGGACCCACAAAATGGGTTTGTTGTTTTGTTTGCTTCCTTTGAACAAACAAAGGGGTATCCTCAAAACAGGACACACCAAGGTGAGTATGTCGATGTATTCAAAAACACATGTGTGATTTTCCCATTTGCTTCCCATGAAACTAGGGAGTCAAAGGGTCCAACAACGATACAAACCCCCGTAAAGCAAATCCACGCGCCCGATGAGTCCTTGAATCTTTGCGTGGACTGCGCCTGAGTGGTGCCAAAGGCGAGAGCCGTGAGTTTGGATTGAGGGAACACAGCCTGAACAACTCCCTACAGACTGGTTGGTCCAGCAAGAAAGGATCCCTCTTTAATTGTAGTAGTCTTCAGCTACAAGTCCCCACCAGTCATGGTGTAACATGGCCTTCACCCGAGTTGTAGTAGTAGTAGTAGTAGTAGTAGTAGTAGTAGTAGTAGTACGATTGTCCCAGTCTTCGCCAAAAAAAAAAAGAGGTCCAGGCCGATCAAGACATGCCAACGATCCTTTGGTTGAGGCTCAAGGCTGTCCAAAACTGACATAGCTTCTCATGAAAGGGTGCACATACCAAGGTGTCGAGCGGCTTGGGGCTGCTCTCAATGTTTGCCTTTATTCCGGCTTAAGATCACTGCGGTTCAACTCAGCGGCCGCCAAAAACCAAAAGACAGGCTGCCTTTTGTTGCTGGTTGATTTAAGGGAACCCCAACCCCAAAACAAGACTATGCTGGGGGATGAACTGCGCTGGACGCCTAAGCCTCGTGTGGCCCATCTTTGCATGCAAGGCACGGCATCATTTCGGACATTGCTGAAGATGTCACGCGCGCCCTGGTTGGCAGAACTTACCCGTCAACCAGCGCAAGAGCCAAATGGTCTTCATGCAAAAGCAAGTTGGACGCTTTTGGAAAGGACGGCAATCAATAAGAATCAACGCGAGAGCTTGAAGAAGTCCCATTTATACTGTCTTTGGAGAAGTTCATCATCTTGACACACTGTGATGTCATGATGGCAACTGAAGGTGCACGCAAATCAACTGCTGATCACTTCGAGCATCAATTGGGCTCTGCTCTGCTGACATTCTGATACAACATTGGGCTTGACTTCAGGGGGCGCGGGCAATGGCATCGAGATTAGCGGGCGCCGGCGGGCGCTGGCTAATTTTGTTCCTGGTGCCTGGAAGAAGAAGTTGGGCATAACGAAGCCGCCAGAAGACGCCAGTGCGTTGCCGCCCTCGAAGTCGACCCCCCGCAAGTTGTTCACAAAAATGCTCCTTGGCTGAGCTGCACACTGCTCCCAAGCAAAACATAAAGGCGGCAACAACGGCAAGAGAAACAGAAGCGGAAGCAGCCACAGTCGCATCAGCGCAGCACCCGCAGGAGGCGGCAGCAGCAGCAGCAGCAGCAGCAGCAGCAGCAGCAGCAGCAGCAGCAGCACATACACACACACACATACACACTGTGCACAAGTAACACCAGCAGAAACAACAACAGCAGCAGCGATAACAGCAGCAAACAACAATGTCGTCCAACCAGCTTCCTCTAACCTACTTCCTACAACCAACAACCCACAAGATACCACCACAACAACGGCAACAACAGCAAGGACAACAAGAATGACCACAAAACCAGAAAAGCCAAGACTGGCAAAATGACTGCCACGATGATGATGAGGGCCACTACACAGCCAAGGCAACTGCAAAGGACATGAAGGCCAGAATGTCCACGATAACCAAGACTTCGCGTTGTGGCTGCAAATGGACCAAACATGCGCTACACCTCTATGCAGAAATTGCTCACAGCAGCCTGCTGCTGCTGCTGCTGCTGCTGCTGCTGCTGCTGCTGCAGTAGCAGACACATATACAAACATAACACATATGCAAACATAACAGCGTCGCAACACAACACAACACACCCACACAACAAATAAAGAACCTTCCATCGATTGTTTTTCCCTTTGACCTCAAGCAGCCACATTTGGCTCACATTTGGCTTGTCCCAAGACTCAGCTGGTTGGACACTTTTGAACACCCTCGTAGATATAGCCACTGTGACGTCGGACTTATCCGAAGCAACGAAACAAACGTCCGTTATATCCCATACTCCCCCAGCACCAAAAAACGGGGAATACACCCTTGTAGTGGCTACAATTTGTAGTGGCTATAGTGGCTACACCACCGTTGTGGCTTGCTAGTGGAACCCGTCTTAGCTCCAGGTTTCTTGGCGGAATCCTCAAGATGACAAGCCCAAATGGCCATGGGTCAAAAGCCAAATCGGTTAGCCCCCAGTGAACATCCGATTCAATCCAACCACTAAAATAGCTTCTAAAATTTGGGTGGTGAATTCACCTAAAACCCCCCCAAAATGGGATCCCAAAACGGTTTTGACCACGGGCAAATCTGATCCAAGGCGCAGAACTGCAGCGATGGTGGACAAGGTCCCAAAGACACCCACCAGGATGCCCAAACCAAAGCTGTCAACCCCAACCTCAGTCGCGCAGTCAGGGTGGGGGTTTTGGACCGCCATAAATCGTGATGGTCCTTTTGATAGCAAAATGGGCACCCTCAAAACAAGAAACACCAAGATGGGGATGTCTAAAAATAGCGGGACTCCATAGATAGTGATAGTCGTTTTTGGTGTCAATCTTTTAACCTCCAAAAAAGGATACCAAGCCTCGAACAACATCTGTGTCCAAATAGCTGGAGTTGGTAAAATCGTTGCAACCAAAGCGACACCAGTGCCATCCAGGTTCCGAACTGACCTAAAGAACTGGCCTATGGAAAAGCTGGGGGAGCTTCCCCCCTGCACTGCGAGGGAAAGAAACCGTTCCTTACCTGGACGAGTTTCTTCGCTTCAGACCAGCGGTTTGCCCGGGACCCGAAACGAGTTCGAACAAAACGGGCTTCGGATCATCCAATTTGCTTGCCCTGTGAAACATGTGAAGGGGAAGGGCCTGTAGGAAAACACCCAGTGGAGCAAGCGCCAGGGAAAGGTTTTCATGGAACCGTGTCAAAAGTGATGATTCCCCGCTAAGCCCTTGGACCCCTTACGCCCTTAGCTACTTGGCCCTAGGGTGAAACCCATCAGGTCACACCATAGCCGCCTCCCAACATGGAACCTGGTTGCCGAAGGGAACATGGCATCCCGCTCAAGTTCCATGTCTGTGTTTGGAGTGGGTACATTCTATGATTAAACATGAATTACTTTACAGATATAATATACGTACACATACCGTGTGTAGTGTATATCAAGACCTATGAAGGCGTGGTATATGAACAGTCACGTTGGACAAATTGCCTTCCAGTGAGAAGTCTGCAAAAGCCAACCATCCGGGTTTATGAGGGAAAAAGAAGCAAAAACCAAACAGACATTTCAAGGCAAGGTCATTCCTCTCCATAATGCTTGCTGCCATCTGAAACAAGGACACCCATGAGTCACAAGCAAAACCCGGTTATAAAATGGTTGACCCAGAACCATGTACGGAAATAAGAAGCCGGCCGCAACTATTTATGGCTGGGATTGTCCCTAACCTTCATCTACCCGGGTTTTGAGCACGTGGCTCCCACGATCACAGGACCTTGCTTTCGGGTGGCAGCATCTAGGTAGTTGTCGATCGCCGAGGGGGCAACTCGGCGACGGAGCCGAGGTTGAGTTGTTCTCAGCGGAAAACCTCAGCAAAAGCCTGTCAGCAGACAGGAATATAGCCATGGGACAAAATCCAAATCGGTTAGCCCCCTGTGAACATCCGATTCAATCCAACCACTAAAATACAGGCTAGCATGGGTGGTACACCTACCCCAAAATGGTACCATTGGTTTTGACCCACAGCCATGGCGGGGCTTTGGTCTAATTCTTGTGTTGTAGTCTTCGCCTACTTTGTGGCTTTATGCAATAGAAGGCAAGTCCCCTCGTAGAAGATTTGTTCAACTGACTTCGAGGTGCTCTAACTGACACAAGCTCCTCAACATGGACAGCAAAAGGACCCAGCACCCGCGCAGAATGGATGACTAAAGTACAAGCGTGGATTCACAGAATGGGATTGCAATGAAGCCTCAGACCTGCTGTGCCCAAGCTAGGAATCAACGCCTGGTGCGTGGATTCATGTTTTCTGAATGGACTGTGATGATTCACCAACCAAAAATGAAGGGTTTCCCTTCAAGCCACCTTTCTAAGATGGCCCCAAATGGTGCCGTTTCGCGACCCGAAGGAAACCTAGACTTCGCACTTGCTCAACCTCCCAGGCGCGGGCGTCTTCGGCAGTCCAAACGAGCAGCCTCCCGGTCCAATTCTTCTAGCTTGAACGTTTGTTTGTCAGGAGGCACGTGGGCAGTGGCACCGTGGTGCTGCAAATTCTCAAACAACCTTGCCTGCAAGAGTCGTATGTGTTTGCTTAAGCAAAACCAACACAATCAAACCTTTCTCGCATTTGCACCTGTGCACTGCATGCTAGTTAAACTGTTATGTTCTGATTCCTGACATTGAGGAAAGCCGCCTGGAATTTGCTTGTTGCTCGTCAGCTGGCATGTGGCAGGGTGTGGACTCGAATTGGTATATCTCCAAAAGGTCCGCCTGGTCCGCTTTCATATGGAACCTCCGATACGCAAAGTCTTGGGACCCTTGCCATTCGGAGGGGTCGACTCCGAGCTGTTGACACCCACATCTGTATATGGGTGTGTGTGTGTGCTTTCATAAGGGTACCTGTTCTTAGGTTGGGTTGAAAGAACAAAGCGAAACTATGATTTAAGAGCACCCCTATTTGACACATACCTATATCCACAGCGCAAACAAATGCAAGCTCAGTGGCTGCTGCGTAGGCATTGCCTGTCGTTGGAATGCGCCACGCGCATTCAGCAACGCTCTAGAGGGTATGAGTGCCAAAAGACGTGGTGGCTACAGGAAGTGAACAAAATGCCGGGCGCTGGCGGTCATTTGATGCACAAACTAGTCTCAACTTTGCAACTTCCTCTAAGGAGAGTGCCTTTCTATTCACGAAACAGCCCGAAAAACCATTGCAACCACAGGTGTCCTTTTGGAAAAAAATGTGTGCCCCGGGAAATGAAATAAAACTCACCTAAACAAGCGCCATCTGCTTCTTACCAAACTAACCTAGGAAGGACATCTATGATTGCAACAAGGCAGCAGTACCACTCAAACGCTTGGTTGCCTGGGGCCACTCAAACTTACAGGTGACACAGCAGATTGACGCTCCTTTGGCACGTCTACTCATCCTTCTTGGAGCATCGCTTGCAAACGCGAGCATGCACGCAACTTATCCTTTATGCAGGAGCTTTACCAACATTCAAGTGAACACTAAAGATTCACAGATTGACAAAGCCAGAAAGATGATAGTAATGGGCCATGGGCAATATGAATTGCGCCCACAGCTGATATGGGAAGTTGGTGAGCAACATGGTCATTTGGTGAGTGCCGTGTCATCCTGCTTACGGCAAATGATGATGCATACTGACCGTTGGTCACACAAGTGGAACCATTCATTGGCGTGGTCTCTACAAGGTTGCATCCCGACCTTGACTTCACATCTGCACTTGACTCCATAATATCTAGGTCCTCCAGTAGAGAGGTTAGAATAAGGGTACCCCCTGTTTTCTGTAGTCTATTTCAGCCCCCCAAAAAAGGGGTAAAAGGGCACTACTGCGGGACCTAGATATGCTTATTTCTTCTCCGGTCAAACAACTATCAACTCGAGCTCTGGGAAGATAGGAACAGTTCGGTCAAGGCATCTCAGTTGCTGATCCTGATAACGAAAAATATGATGAAGCAGAATGTCAGGAAAACTTGTATACACAAAAAGCGACCACTGGGCAAGCTCATATGTTCCGAAGGCTCAGTTTACAGCTCGCAAAGATGCACGACGGTTGCCACTTGGAAGGGACAATCTTATATGGCTGCCTCTATAAAAACACAGCGGCCCCCTCATCCTGACAGGTTCCCTTTTGAGTAGGGTTCCCTCTTTTGCGACACACCCACTTCTGCTGCGCTCGCCTCTCCCTTAGCCGCAGCCCAAAGATACTGGCTTGCGTGGGCGGGAGCACCTCGATGAAACTTGTGACCTGGGCCAAATTTCCCTCCGCAAGCGACCCGAAAGGCTGGAGGCTTGAGCATTTGGAGTGGAAACTCACCAAGCACAACTGGGCTACCCTCAGATCCCCCGCTAAAAGTTTAACTTTTAGTGGGTTAGATGAAAACACCACTAAACACTAAATGGCCAAAAAGCTAAGGGGATGGCTGGGAGCCACCAGGACGAGGAGAACTCGAAGGGTGCCACTGAACAACTTGGGTAAAATGGTTCGATAATTTCACATACCCATTTGGAATCCCCTTGTGATTTCTTTTGAGGGGACATTGTACAACGACGGGTTCTCTAGCAGGTCACACCAGAATCTTGGGAAATGGCTCGCTAGTTCTTTGAGATGTGGGAATGCCAACCACCGTTGGGTTCTTGGCTGGATTCCTCGGAATGCAATCCTGCATGCCCATGGGGTGATATGGTAGAAACGCTAACACTATTCCCTAAACAGGCAAGTTACGGAGGTAACTGAGCGAAACACTTCCGATGGGTCCTCCCTTGGCCCACTTAGGTCCAAAACGGCCAAGACGGCGTGCCGTTTGAAGCTCCCATGCCGAATTTTCTCTCAGCCCTAAAGACTCGGAAAGATCTGATATGGGTCATATTTTTTCCAGCAACAGTTGAAAACCGCAGGTTTTAGTCCAGGTTGCCATTTGCCAGGGTCCTATTTTGGGGTTACCCCACTTTTGACCCAAACCCATCTGCAATGTTGCCGCTGCCATAAGCCGAGACATTGCGGATCTGAGAGGAAAATCAGTCACCCACCGCCTGCCCAAAATGCTGAAACCTCGTTGCAGGTAGCCAGGATTGGGACAGCATCAGTGGACAAGACGGAAGTGGACAAGAAGGCTTGTCCACTGCCATGATTGAACACGGGTACTTGCAATAGGTTTGCTTGCAAGGGGATGTTCTCCCTTTCCCGTAGCTTGTGGTTTACGTCCAGAAAAATTGGTGGGGATCCGCTTCTCTCCGCTTGAATTTGTCTGTTTCCGAGTCGCAGTGAGCACGGATGCCAGAAGGATGCGCACAGTCCGGGTCCTTCTTTGGCGGCCCATGGCCGCAGCGGAACCAAAGGTCACATGGCGAGGTTTCGAATTCGAAGTCGCCTGAAGCTGAGGCTGTGCTTGGGTTCTTTGTTCTTGGAAGAATAGAGTCGGAAGTTCCATTCATGTGTGTAGATTTGGATCAGTCTAATGGTTTGCGTTGCAAGTCAGGAACTCGCACGCTTGAGTGTTTTGTGAACTTGAGGATAATTGGAGTGGAGGGACTGGCTGGGGAACTGGAGAGTGCGCGCACATTGGCACTTGCTTAAACTCAAAGCACGCGTCACACGCTTCCATCTCTTAGATCACAATGCTTTGTTGCATTCTTGGTACCCCTTCAAGCTGCATCTCGGTTCTTGACTGCCACATATAGCGGTCCTGGCAGTCGCTCTATGGGCCAAACATGCTGCGTGATGTGTGTCTTCATGCCTTTCCTGCCGCATTGGGCCAAGGGTCTGAGAAAAAAAGCGCGGCGCGACATGTGAGCCACCCGAAACGAGAGGCCCTTGAACTGAAATCCTAGGGCTGAGAGAGGTTGCTCAACTCATAGGGTAGCAGCTTAGCTCCCGGCAAGAAATAGAAACATGGAACCTCACGTGCCACTCCAATGGGTCCAATGGGTCCCTGTGTATGTTCTGACTGGATATCCGGATATCTTGGGCAAGCAAACCGTGCATTGACTGGCCAGCCTATCAGGTGAGGTACCCTGAATTAGGAAGACCAACGCAAAACAAGAAATCAACGGCAAAGCCGACACAAGTGAACTGCCACAACAAGTACGTGGCTCAAACAATTCGGTGAACTGTAAGGTTCAAACTAGGGGATCGCTTTCCGGTTTCCCTTCAAACCAAGGCAAACTACATCCACCTTCAAAGAGCACAAGCTCAAATACATGCCCAAGCAATGAAACTATGATTTGTGCCGTAGCGTGTGTCGAAATTAAAAACCCCAAGTTTAAGGGTTTCCCAGTTTAAGACATACCCAGGACTGACACCATCTCAGGGTCTTGACCTGTCACCCCTCTCAACGCCCATGGCTTCAACTTCGCCGGTCTCATTTCCCGGTCCCAAGTAGGTCTCAGTTTCTCACAAGCTCTGTTCTCCCCAAGCAAAAAGCAAATCGAAATAGCTCAGTGTTCCCCAAGCGAAAACAAACAAATCAACAAATCATAAGAAGAAAAAACAATAATAATAATAAACATAATAAATAACAATAATAGTAATAATAATAGTAATAACACATTGTGAGAAACAAAAACAAAAAACAGAAGAAGAAAAACAAAACGAGACACCGGCCCTCCAAGCCGCGCACGCCGCACTTGCTCCGCCACAAGCTCCTTGGCCTTCTCCTCGTCCCCGAGGGCCTGGAGCTCGAGTCGACTCGCTGCGGTTTCGGAGCACGGGGGCCCCTTGGTATCATTCGGGCCTGTCCCTTTTTTGAGGCTACCCGTATTTGGCTTTTTTTTTCCGTTTTTTGAGGCTACACATATTTGTTGGCCGTATTTGGCTTATAGATTTTTGTTTTTTGAGGCTACACCTATTTGTTGGCGTATACCATGTTGCTGTTTTTTTTGGGAGGAATCGACATATGGTTGTTGGTGTGAAAGGGAAACCTAGAGGAAAACCTACAATTTGGGGGTCCGCTAAAAAAGACACCCATGTAAGAATTAAACATCTTAACTCGAAAGTAAAAACTAACATGGTCGTAAAATTGGGAAGACTGCAAGGGAATCGTGGCTGATTCTGGGGTTGCTTTGTCATGTGGGTGCCAAGAGACATACCCACAAGAGCCTCAGCCCCAATGCCAAGAGAACAATAGTGCCTAGCCGCCATCTGAGGGCAACCACAAGACTTCATGTCTCAGGAATTGTGCTTCCCAGCCTCGACCACGTGCCAAATGTTTTGCCAGCAACCACCAAGACGCCAACCCCCACACGGCTCCAGGTATGCGATTACTTGCCCAGATTTACCCTCCAAATAGGTCCACATGTTGGTGTATATTACCTATAGATGGAGTGTGTCAGATCCAATCTCGACGCAGTCGTACGTTGCTCGAGCACCAAATACACGCAGGGTGTGATAACCAGGCACAGGCCACACTACCCATACGATATATCTGCTTGCACTCTGGGAAAAGTAGTTCTCCTCAGCTCAGGTCAAACAAACCCAGTCTGGAAATCGCTTTGCTTAACGGCCTTTCGCTGTGATAACAAGCATGGTGCAACGGCTCAAGGGACGTGCAGCCGCCTGAGCCAGCTGAGCATTCATCACGAGGATCTCGTCGTCATGCCTACGCCGAAGCCTCAGGCGTCCGCGACTCAGCGACCGGCAAAGCGGAAGGAGCTTGAGAATCTAGGCCATCGCGGCTAAGATGGCGAACGCGGCCACCCTCCTCCTTTGCTCAGTGGCCGTAAAAAAGCAACTGTTCAGTTCCTGTTCTGGTCGGGCAATTCTGAACAGACTCCACGTCTATATAACAAACACCAGCGGGCAACTGAACCTCTGTCACCGCATCCCCCGTGACCATCCAAAAACACGGCCCATCTCACAACTAAGCAGAAAATGTGCCCATGTCTCCAGAATTGAACTCACTTGCCCAACAACCTTTGGAAACTGAGACCCCAAACAAAAAGCCGCCGCCTTTACAAAACCAATCTGGTTGACATCACAGTGGCAAAGGAGCGGAGCCAAATCTGGCGCGGTCAGGCTTAAACAGCCGGTTGGCAAAAACCAGCTTTCTACAGCTTGTCGCTGTAGTAAACTCACTTGGCCTGTCAACTTGCAAGCAAGCCTCAAAACCATCTTAGCAACCTACACGCTAAATAACATAATATGTGCTATTGTTTTTGATTTTTTAAGCGCAAGTACTTCAAAAAAGCCAACAACGGAAGAACACGCCGAAACTGTCTTGAGCAAACTTTTGTTGCTACGCAACCCTATAACAACACCCCTCTCAACAGCACCTTGCGCAACTCTCAGCTGAACTCGCAAAACCAGCAATGGCATTCCGCGACAGCACTTTGCAGCAACAAGTTGGAACAGCACTCTGCCAAAATTGTCCGTCAAAGACTGATTCCGCACCCTGCGCACCCGGATTAAACCATTTTGTGCCACTGCTCCCAAGTAGCTTTCAGCAGTCTGAGGATCCTCTGTTGCGTGTTCGCAAGACCACCAATCACCAGTGAGCTGTGTAGAAAGAGTCCTCAAGTGTCTAAACCAACAGGTAGCTGCTTCCCCAGCCGTCACAAAAGTTGATCTAGGGAACCTAGTGAGTCGTAAACGGGTCAACCAGGTGCCAAAGTCGCAAACTTGGCTTCAGTCTGTTCCGTCAATTGGATCGTACACTGCCAGAATCGAGGCGCTTTACGTAGATCGTGGTAGACCAGGGCAACTAAAAGGTGCAATACAAAAGGCAACTTGACAGGGATGTTGCAAGCATTCCCGCGTGTTGTTTGATTCGCGCTCCCAGTGGTGCACTTTTTGTCCAAGAGTAATGGCTGATGAAGCACATCGAAGACGTAATCTGTTCCGATCGGCATACCTGGATTGGGTACCAATGAACACACCAAATTTGTGGCGTGTGTCAAATGCTCAATTGCCGGACCTTCCAACTGGTTGGCTTTAATGTGTGGCTTGTTTCCGAACCGACGGCCAAAGTCGTGTCAAGTGCCACGGGAAATAACTGACATCCTTTTTGAGTTGGTGGAGTCAAAGGACCTCACACTTGGCAGCTGGTTCAAAGCAGCGCACAATGCGTGGCAACTGTCCAACTCGATTCACTTATCATGATTGAACCTCACCTAGTTGTCATTGCGAATGATGGCTCGAGATGAACGCACAAACAATGCCCTTCTGCTTTCCCATGTGGCCCCTTTTGCACGAGGCCCGATTCTTTGTGAAACCAACTTCGTGCCGCCGATTGCAGTCCAGGCAATGAAGGCAGTTGGATCTTGAAATGTCACAAGTTTGTCACTGCGTCTTTCTTGAGGGTACCTTCTTTGTCTGCTTTTAGAGGGAATCCAACATCGAACCCAACATTTCGTCTCTTGTTTTTGCTGGGGGGACGGCAACAAACGATTTGAATGTGGGAAAGTCAGCAATCACTTTCCTGGAAACGACCGCCGCATTCTTTTCAATCCACGTGCTGAGTCGCCCGGCCCAAACCTTCCCCGGGTCTTCCGACATTTGCGGGGCGATAGAAACGCCATCCGACGTCGGGAAGTGCTGCGCACATCTTGAAACATGAGCATCTGGGTGGGGCAAAATATGGTTTAAACACAACCTTTACAAGGGAAGAATCATCTTAAACATGTTTAAACCAATGGGTGTCCCCACCTTGAGCGTGTGAATGAATCTTCCAACGCTTCCATGGCTTACTTTCAACACACCTTCCCAACCTCAAATCGGGCCAAACCACGTGGCTTCCAAGATGTCCCGAGTCGCTCGTGCGTCGTCGAAAACCACTTCGCATTCGCCTTCGTCATCCAGCAAGCACGCGATGTCTGGGCGTTCACTCACCAAGGCGTAATGTAGAGGAGTCTGGCCTTCACGGTTGACCCTGCTCTTTTCAGCCCCCGCCTCAAGCAAGCAGCGCACATTTGTCAGATTGCCTCGGAGAGCTGCAATATGCAGGGGTGTCCATCCCTCACTGTTGGCCTTGTTCATGTCAGCGCGGGCTGCCAGCAAGCAGCGCACAACGTCTGGTGATGGGCATAAGGCGGCTGCATGCATAGGCGCTTGTAAAGCAATCTCCAGGTAGCCAATACCACGTGGGCATGGCATCATCATCATTACTGTGAATTCGGTGTCTGGGTCCAGGGGCCTGTCCAGAAGGCTCACAACTCGTGGCACAGCCCCATCCCTTGCTGCCTGCACCAGCTGAACAGAGCTTTCTGTGTCTACATCTGTCAAGTAGGGCTGAACCACTACCACCAACTCCGCATCCATCCAGTGGCTCTCCGGTCCAAGCCTCTGATCTCCACACGTCAGAGCAAGCTGCCTAAAATTCTTCAACCGCAGTCGCCCAGCCAGTTCGCACCTGAGCACATCAATGAAAATACCGCCCTCCACGTGATGCTCTGCCCACCACGCAGCAAAGTCATTCTCTGTCATGACATCCTCACCATTGACTTTCCGAACACGGCCCATTACTGGTGTTCTTAGGTGGAAGGTCGAGGCAAAGTTTTGCTACGAGAAATGGCGAAACATGCAAAGTGCATCAGCCAAGGCAACTCTCATCTTGCAACCGAAGGACATTTCGTTAGGACTATGCTCGAAACAAAATGCACAATTCACAGTGCATAACTGCCAAAGAGATCCAAAGAGGTGACACACTCTTTCTTGTTACTTGGCTTTCACTCAGAACTCATTATTGACCGACTGCTTGGATTTGCGGGCCTTGTCTGAAGCTGAAAACACAGTCAGTGCTTCACTGCAAATGGAATAAGTACATGTTGCTTGTTTCTTCCCCTGTGCTGTTCTCGTAAAATTGCTCAAGACCTCACTTGCATTTAAAAGGGAGAGAAAGGCGATCACTTGTTCACACAACACGCAGTACATTTGACCACATTGTCCCATGTCCTCACAGTTGACGCACTCACTCCATGGGGCCGTGGGGCAGAAGAACTTGATGACTCATGTCCCTCAGGAGTTGATTGAATACTATGGGCCTGACGCACCGGTTGGCTGCCAAGAGAAGAAATACCAAAGTCTCATTAATCTTGTTTGAAGGAAATACACGGGCCGCCCCTCTAAAGCGTGCGGTCTCCTGCTTTTTCTTCCGAAGTGAGGAATCCGGGCTCCCAGTCGACTAGAGGTTGACAATTCAACCCTTTTGGCCTGCCAAACTTGAAAAACAATCAGCTACTCCGGCGCCAGCTTTGAAACCAGTCCCAACAAGGATCCTTACATTATACACCTGAACATTGCCTTGTAGATGGTGGTCTCCTTCTATTTTGGTGGACAAAGCCATGTTTCAAACGGGCAACATGGAGATCTTTTAAGGAGCCCCCAACTTCCACGAGACGGTTCTTGGTGACCGAACTCCTCCAAATGCCTGGCCTGCCGGCCTGGCAGGGAAAGCGAAGAAGCAAGCCAAGCAGTTTGCCTAGGTCCTCCAGATTTGAGAGGTTAGAATAAGGGTATCGTTTCTTTCCTCTTGTTTTTCCTGTAGTCTATTTTAGCAGGGGAACCCTTCCCCAGAAAAGGGTAAAAGGGCACTACTGGGGGACCTAGTTGCCGTACAAAGCTTAAGAGGCCTATCCCACCTAAACAAACACGAAAGCAAGCAACACGCCAGACAAAGCAAGCACGCAAATACCCAAGCAAGAACACACAACAAAAGCAGATCACAAGTAACTCGAGCAAACCAAACGGCCTTTGAACCAACAGGCATGTCAAGTCTACGTTAACCAGCACGCTTTGGATAGAGAAAACCTTCAACATGTGTCTAGTCACGATGATAGATACCTACACAAGATATCTAAGCACATGAGGTTCCGTCAAAATTTGTTGTTCACGGTAAGTACGTTCGAATTTAGAGAGCCCCGCATCGTTTCCAGCGTTTGGTCTCTAACACAAAGGTATTGTTTTTTTGAGAGTCCCCTATCGTTTCCATAGTTCCAAGCACCTTGAGCAATATGGAAGGCCAAGTGTAGACTACTTTCCTTTCCCGTAAATTATGACCGCGCTTCACATCTTAATTGTCAATTGTGCAAAACCCTAAGATGGGATTGTAAAACATGTAGGATATCGCTATGCCCACGTTGACACTGGAGTTTGGTAGGTGTCCACAGTTTCTTGCAGAGCGGCAAAGAACATAAAAGGGCAAAGGAATCCACGACCAAAAGATTGACCAGACTCAGAACCCAAGAACTAGCCTATGGCAACAAGACCAGGTCCGCCTTCTGGGTAAATCGCAGTGGAAAACACATGATCCATGCAGTAGTGGTCTTCCTTGACGGAAACTGAGCGTTTGCCAAACCGAAGGAAACATTTCCATCTTTGTCAGAGGTGGGGGAAAGCACTTCAATGCCTCAGCACCCAGTAAAATCTGAAAACGGCCGCCTTCCACCGACTCTTCCTGCATGGAGAGCATGCACGCCTGTCGCTTGCATCTGCCACAAGGCTGGGCGCCTCTTTGACCCTTGACCCACGTGGACACGGAAATTTCACTGTTAGTGGTTGCTTCGTGTTCAGTTGTGCTTCTCCCGCACTCGAACCAAAGGAGCAACTCTGCTTGTCATGGGCCATCAGGTTGTTTTACCTGGAGCGATTGCATTCAGTCCTCAAAATGATACCTTCGAACGCGCCTTGGCATTCAACACCAGGTTCAAAGAACATGTATGTACACACACACATGCTCTCATGTGTGTTTCGAGGTACACACTCACACACACAAACACATTTGTGTTCCTATGTGCATGTTGACGCATCCTGAGAACACAAGAAACATGAATGCAGTGGGACACCCAGAATCCTAGACAAAGGAATTCATGTGGGGGGCCATCTCCAAAACATACGGAGTACATACTCAAAAGGGACACCACATGTCAACTCAGGGCGTGCTTCGCATCAAGGGCTTTCGCAGTCAGAGTGGCAGAAGTCATTCGCCCGCTTGCGCACTCCACCCGGAGACTAGCCTAGCTCCACGTCAAAGGATGCTTTTTGTGGCAAGTATACGCATGCTTGGTTTGATTGGCTAGTTGCTCGCTGCCTTGCTTGCTTGCTTGATTGGTCGGCTGGTGGTTAGAGAAAACCTGTAGTTTCCAACATAACAAATGACGCGCGAAGCAACATACGGAACCTGGCATAATCAGTAGGCTGATCAGCACCTGAATCGTGTCATGTCCTCTGAGAATCAGTTGATTGCTACTAGGATGCCTGCACAAGCTGGGATGTGCAGGGGCAAATGCCTCATTCTTCTCCAAAAGAAGCGATGACGCCACACCAAAAACCCACCGGCACAAGGGTTTAGGACTTAACCAACTCAGACCGCTCCTTCAACCCGCAGGCCCTATCTCAGCAATCATCGGCCAATGAAACCAGTCGCGTAGAAAATCGTGCTGGAATCCAATATGGGTGAGTCCGCCGACATTGCTCGGCGTGTCGGACACCTAAGAGAGGATAGAGGACAACCCCCCCCCCTAACCCCCCCCCCACGTCTGATACGTGGGGGGGGGGGAGGGGGGGGGGGGGGGGGGGTGGCAGGGAAGATTACGTACAATGTGCCGCCGCGCGCCTTCAAGAGCAGAACGGCTCATTGTTGCACATGGACTCTTTTGGTGCAATCCCAAGAGTAGAAAGGAATGTCTTGGCATGCCCCACCCTGAAAGAACCAGCTAGTTTGTAGTAATAGAAAAAAGGGTGAGGGGTGATGAAGACCAGATGAACATCCTCTCTTTGGTTGTGAGAGAGTGTGATAAAAGCACACGGTATACCTTCGTGAAGTAGTATTAATAGAAACAATTGCTAGCTCACCAAGATAGAGCATGGAAATGGAAAGAGGAAAATGTTAATCAAATGATTAAAGCCACAGTAACAGATAACAGAGTTAGAGAAGATCGAATGTCAGTGAGGAAGAAGTAAATAGTAAACAAATGCTGGTCAAATAAACATAAAAGGAAAGAACAATCAGAGAGATATAAAAAGGGTCTGGAGACGTAGCCTGTCCGTGAGACGTCACTTAAGCAATAATAACAGTTAAGCGTCTCTTCATTCATCACTCTATTTGGACAGGCAATATTCTGATGAGAAAACTATTAACTTCCTTCGGTCACTTCTAGCGATGAAGGGAGGCAAAAGGAAACCCCTTAAAAAGAGAAGGTGAGAAATAAACCCCAATCGATACAAATTAGTTAACATTACTCATGAGATTCTAGTAAATAAATAGCCTTTCGTAAATAGTGTTCCGTCCTTCTCCAGCAACTTGAACTATTAATATCCTTTTCATTCTCACCTAAAACTCAAGAATATTGCACATATCTAATGATACAATAGGAAGTGAGTGAGAGATTTTGCAAGGAAATTCTAATAGAACAAAAGCAGAAAGAAGATACAACTAAATAAACTCCATGAGTAAAGACCAACAGCCTCTTCAGAGTCAAGCAAACTATCTATGGTTATAATTTGTGTTTATTCTTCATCATGCACTAATATCTTCTCCAATATATTTGTGTAAATGGGATGAAGTGGTCACGGGGTGAATTTAAAGGCAATAATTACAGAATCGTTGTAATCTCATAGCTTACTGCGTTTTATTATCTTATTGCGTTTTCTATCATATCCATCATTGTCCACTCTAGGTTTTTCACTGTGTTGGAGAGGGTTCTTGATGGACAAGAATAATTTGTCTCCCAATAGACCGTTTCATTTATTAACATTCTTTATTACTTTCATGTTCTTGGTTCTGTCATTTGCCTATTGATTTATTTATTTATGTATCTATTATGTTTCTTCATAGGCCTTTTTCGTAATTCTTACTAATCCTGACAGCCGCGAAAGACGGGAGAGCAGAAGGAGTGTTAGCCAGTTCCTCTTCTTCATATTTGTTATTACCCCCCGGGTTTTTTCCCCCATCCAGATGCCTCCAACGTTTACAATGCGAGAGAGAGAAAGAGAGATTGGGAAGATAGATAAACAAGTAGAAAGGTTGCAAAGTGAACAAGTACATGAGAATGCAACCAGCAGATGAGAGACTATGAACCTATTCTTGGTAATGATTAACTTTCTGTTCCAACCATCGTGATTTTCTTTACATCGCCAATTTTTTCAACCTCACACCCAGAAGCATTTCTATACTTCTCAGATAATATTGTAAATGGAAGACAACAAAGATAGACATTCAAGCAATAAATGGGATGGTAAACCGAAAGGCAATGATCTTAATAACGACATGTCCATCCACAAATGTTTCCTGGATGAAGTGGAAGAGATAGAAAGGGAAGGATACAAGCTCTTGGGACCACAACCAACCTCTCTTCCTCCGTGACTTGGACAAGGAAGGACGTCAACGATGAGAAGAACCCAGTCCTTACACCATCCTATGATCTAAAACTCTATTATTGTCCTTTCATTTCCAGAAGATTATTAGCAAAAGAGAGAGACCGCTAGCATTTGCTATTAAAAAGGTTTTAAGGATTCTGTAGTCAAATCTTTATGGGTTGACGATTTTGGTGGGTGACATACATGGGAAAATCAGGATGCGATCGGAGGAAAAGAAAGAATCACGTTACTTCTGTTCACCCTCTCCTATCTTCTCTTCTTCTTCTTCTTCCCAAGCATCACACGGCATAAGATTAACAGCAGCCTGTGCTTGAGGAAGAAGTCAAGAGAGGCTTCTCACTTCCCATTTTCAATCTTCAATTTCATCAAAAGGAAAGAAAGAAGTGATGGAAAGACATGGTAAGTGCCCATCCAATTCGGTATCTTCAATTAGTATTGATGGGCGCTTACCTCCTTGCCAGACGCTTTACTTCTTCATTTCCAAAACATGGCAATGTAAAAGACAAGGCAAGGAAAATGACAAGCGTTGGCTGGGCCGGGAAAGGAAAGGTCATCTTCTTCCATCTGTTTTTTACAGAAAGAAGCGGGTTGTGGAAAGTGGCTTTCTTTTTCTACAAATAAACCAAAAATAAAGCCAATATCCCCTTCCTTCGTCCCACTTTTAGACTGTTCCATCGTGAGTCTTTCGTAGTGACAGAACTCCAGAACGTAGTGGGGAAGGGAAAGGTAAAGATGGAACGGTTGATCTCCTTCCTATCTTCTCCCCACTAGCGATACAGTTGGAGAAGTGAAAGGTCCAAAAGATAGTAAAACACAAGCAAAACAATATGAGTAAGACCTACTCATAATCTTTTTTCCTTTCGGTGAGCCCCAGCGACGACCGGACAGCCAAAAGCATTCACAAAGAAAGATAGCGCAATGAATCTCAACAAGGGAAGAATAAAATAGAAAAGAACGAGGAATGTAAGTATGGTTTTAAGATTAGAAGCATGTATTAGCACGCAATAAATTAGATAGCTTCTGTAAGCACCACCCATAATTATCTTTAGCTTTGTCATAACTGTCTCGCGCCCTTTTTATGTTGTTAGCTTGTATAAAACATGATTTTGAAAAGAAAGGGAGGATATTACGTTTTCTACCGTAATTATTACTGCCTGCAAACGCTTTCGTCACTTCTTGCCCATCCATAAATGCAAATAAAGGATGAGGATGGATGGACAAGAGGAAGCAGGCAATGATTTGGAAGAGGCCCCAAAGACAGGCTGGAAAGGGATAGTGAGGGAATCTTCAATCATCATATCCTCCAAGTCTCACGGACAGGCTATCTGGTGTATTCTGCGTGATGTCTGGGCGGAAGATTTTCTTAATCATTCTTTGTTCTTTCACACCTTTCCCTTTCCCTTACCTTCATCGATTGGTCTAACCTGGTATGCGATAAAATCTCTGAGATACAAATGAATCCATCCCACAATCCCAGTCGCCTTTCCATGTCTTTCTATTTGTACGGTTTTCTCCATCTCTTTCTCCATCAGGTATGTGTGGTATGAAAGTTATCCAAAAGAAGCGTGTTGCAGAAGATGTCCTCTCTCCTTTACCTATCTTATGTTTATTTATTTATCCCTGTCTTTTCCATCCTAGTTTATTGAATTGATTGTAGGAAGAAATGGTCAGGGGAGAGAGTGAAAGATAAAGAAAGGAGTATGAATTCGAGATCCTAAAGAAAAACAAACATGGAAATAACAGAAAAGAGAGATTCCAAATGAAAAGATAGTACGCTTTCCTCCCCATTTCCTTACCAAACTTCAACCGATTCAAAATGAAACAAACTTGACCCAAAAAAAGCCGTTAAGGGAAGGACGGTGATCAAGTTTTATCAAGTTTACAATGTTCACACCTTTACTTGTAATTTGTGTAATTCTGGACCGACTTTTTACAAACTAGCTTGTGCAATTTGCAACCCCCGAGCAATGTTTGTTCAAATCCAGCTTGTAATTCTAAATCGGATGTTTGCTGACATTGAAACGTACTCTGGGGAATTTGCTTTCCGGGGAGATTTGGCTAGAGTTACATTACAAGTTATACACATTTTGCAGATTAGTTTCTGAACTATGCCAAATTCCAACAAATATGGTTAACAATTAAGCATTTCACAAAATGTCGCAAGTACATGTGTAAAAAGTAAAATTTCCAGATTTTACAAATGAATTTGCAAAATTTGTGAAATATAAAAAACCTGGCCCAAAATTACAAATTTTACAAATTAATTTGTAAAATTTGTAAAATATCGAAAAATATGGCCCAAAATTACAAATTTTACAAATTTTACAAATTCTAGTCTGAGAAATTAGCTTCCAGGGGAATTTGGTAGGAATTAAATTACAAATTTTACAAATTTTACAAATTTTACAAATTAATTTGTAAAATTTGTAAAATATCAAAAAAATCTGGCCCAAAATTACAAATTTTACAAATTAATTTGTAAAATGTGTAAAATACCAAAAAAAATCTGGCCCAAAATTACAAAGTTTACAAATTTTACAAATTCTAGTCTGAGAAATTAGCTTCCAGGGGAATTTGGTAGGAATTAAATTACAAATTTTACAAATTTTACAAATTAATTTGTAAAATTTGTAAAATATGAAAAAAAAAAAAAAAGGCCCAAAATTACAAATTTTACAAATTTTACAAATTAATTTGTAAAATTTGTAAAATCTGGCCCAAAATTACAAATTTTACAAATTTTACAAATTATAGTCTGAGAAATTAGCTTCCAGGGGAATTTAGTAGGAATTAAATGACAAATTTTACAAATTTTACAAATTTTACAAATTTTACAAATTAATTTGCAAAATGTGTAAAATATCAAAAAATTATGGCCCAAAATTACAAATTTTACAAATTAATTTGTAAAATTTGTAAAATATCAAAAAAATATGGCCCAAAATTACAAATTTTACAAATTCTAGTCTGAGAAATTAGCTTTTGGTAGGAATTAAATTACAAATTGTACAAATTTTACAAATTTTCCAAATTAATTTGTAAAATTTGTAAAATATCAAAAAAATCTGGCCCAAAATTACAAATTTTACAAATTAATTTGTAAAATTTGTAAAATATCAAAAAAATATGGCCCAAAATTACAAATTTTACAAATTCTAGTCTGAGAAATTAGCTTCCAGTGGAATTTGGTAGGAATTAAATTACAAATTTTACAAATTTTGCAAATTTTACAAGTTAATTTGTAAAATTTGTAAAAAATATCACAAATCTGGCCCAAAATTACAAATTTTACAAATTTTACAAATTCTAGTCTGAGAAATTAGCTTCCAGGGGAATTTGGTAGGAATTAAATTACAAATTTTACAAATTTTACAAATTTTACAAATTTTGCAAATTAATTTGTAAAATTTGTAAAATATAAAAAAAAATCTGGCCCAAAATTACAAATTTTACAAATTAATTTGCAAAATTTGTAAAATATCAAAAAAATCTGGCCCAAAATTACAAATTTTTGCAAATTTTACAAATTCTAGTCTGAGAAATTAGCTTCCAGGGGAATTTGGTAGGAATTAAATTACAAATTTTACAAATTTTATAAATTTTACAAATTAATTTGTAAATTTGTAAACTTTGTAATTTTGGGCCAGATTTTTTTGGTATTTTACATGTTTTTTTTAATTTGTAAAATTTGTAAAATTTGTAATTTTGGGCCAGATTTTTTTGATATTTTACAAATTATACAAATTAATTTGTAAAATTTGTAAAATTTGTAATTTAATTCCTACCAAATTCCCCTGGAAGCCAATTTCTCAGACTAGAATTTGTAAAATTTGTAAAATTTGTAATTTTGGGCCAGATCTTTTTGATATTTTACAAATTTTACAAATTAATTTGTAAAATTTGTAATTTTGGGCCAGATTTTTTTGATATTTTACAAATTTTACAAATTAATTTGTAAAATTTATAAAATTTGTAAAATTTGTAATTTAATTCCTACCAAATTCCCCTGGAAGCTAATTTCTCAGACTAGAATTTGTAAAATTTGTAATTTTGGGCCAGATTTTACAAATTTTACAAATTAATTTGTAAAATTTGTAAAATTTGTAATTTTGGGCCAGATGTTTTTGATATTTTACAAATTTTACAAATTAATTTGTAAAATTTGTAATTTAATTCCTACCAAATTCCCCTGGAAGCTAATTTCTCAGACTAGAATTTGTATAATTTGTAATATTTGTTATTTTGGAGAATATTTTCTTTACCTTACAAATTAATTTGTAATATCTGCAATTTCATTCCTACCAAATTCCCCTGGAAGCCAATTTCTCAGACTAAGATTTGCAATTTTATGAAATCAATTCCTATACAAGATCTGCCTGAAAGCCAGCTCTCAGTGTGATGTTGATGCCCAGACCTCTCCCCGGCACATTATACATACTCTTCCCTCTTACGGGGGGGGGCCCCCGCCCCCCCAAGGACCGTGCGGCAATTTGATGACGTTCCACTAAACGTAGTCTTCGGGGACCCGGTGTCGCAAAACAGGGGTCCCAGGCTCGATTCCCCCTGCCGGCTTTTTTGCTGGCTTGGGCTTCCTGCATCCTTTTGCCGAAAATCTGGAAAAACTCTGTGTTTTTGGACATCATCTTTGCGAAAACGCTGGAAAAACAGTGTTTTTTGCGGGAAATACTGGGGAGCAAAGGGGAAGTGCAAGGATACATACATACATACAGACATACATACAGACAGACATACAAACATACATACATACATTACATTACACAACATCACATTACATTACTTTAAATTACATCGCATTACATACATACATACATACATTACATTACATTACTTTACATTACATTACATTACATTACTTTACTTTACATTACATTACATTACATACATACATTACATACATTACATACATTACACATTACATTACATTACATTACATTACATTGCATACATGCATACATGCATACATACATACATACATACATACATATACATACATATACATACATACATACATACATACATACATACATACATACATACATACATACATACATACATACATACATACATACATACATACATACATACATACATACATACATACATACATACATACATACATACATACATACATACATACATACATACATACATACATACATACATACATACATACATACATACATACATACATACATACATACATACATACATACATACATACATACATACATACATACATTACATTACATTACATTACATTACATTACATTACATTACATTACATTACATTACATTACATTACATTACATTACATTACATTACATTACATACATTACATTACATTACATACATACATTACATACATACATACATTACATTACATTACATTACATTACATACATTACATACATACATACATACATACATTACATACATACATACATACATTACATACATACATACATACATACATACATACATACATACATACATACATACATACATACATACATTACATTACATACATACATACATACATACATACATACATACATACATACATACATACATACATACATACATACATACATACATACATACATACATACATACATACATACATACATACATACATACATACATACATACATACATACATACATACATACATACATACATACATACATACATACATACATACATACACATACATACATACATACATACATTACATTACATTACATTACATACATACATACATACATACATACATACATACATACATACATACATACATACATACATACATACATACATACATACATACATACATACATACATACATACATACATACATACATACATACATACATACATACATACATACATACATACATACATACATACATACATACATACATACATACATACATACATACATACATACATACATACATACATACATACATACATACATACATACGAGAGAGGGAGATTGGGGAGAGAGTGGCTTGGGGGGATGGGGAGGATGGGGAGCGGAGGGAGGGAGAGAGGACGACAGAACACACCAGGGAGACAAGGGAGAGAGGAAGAAGGAGAAAAGGGAGAGGACAATGTCGGCGGACTGAGCCGGAGGCTCTAAAGTTTCAAAATGAGTCCAACAGGGCTGGGCTAAGGATGCCTCCGAATCGATATCATCCTCCCACTGGTCTGAGCAACTCGTATTTACATTTGCATTCTCGTTTTTTGGTCGTGTTTTTGTCTAATACACATACATGTGTATCTCTCTCTATATCTACATATACATACATATATATAATTAAGTATATATGCATATATATATATATCATGTAAGCATATCATACATGTATCCAAATCTGAAACTCGTATCAGAAACGCACATTTCGCCACATGTCCTGGCTCCAGCCTTGCCCGGTGTGGCGCGCCTGGATGAGGCGCTTCTGCCTCTCCCGCACGATGACGTCGATTCGCGCCTGGGCCCTGGCCTGCCGAAAGCCACGGCCATGGTGTGGTGACGTCAAAGGGGCTTTCCGTTGGTACACCACATAGCCCCAAAACCGAACCAAATAGCAAATACAAAAAATATGCGTTTGTTTTTTTAAATGAAAAAACAAAAACACAATAAAATACAAATAACTGTCCCACAAAAAGAACATAACACACCAAATAGCCCTAAAACCAGCTGTCCCACAAAAAAAACTAATTGTCCCCCACAATCATGGTGAGTGAAGGGGACTCCAGGCTCGTGGAGACTTGTGGGCATGTCTTAAGGCTCGGAACCCTGCTTGGGGTTGGCTCAGCAGTCTCAATGAAACCTAACCACCCCATTTTGAGACAAAATTGTGGGGTTGGGCCAACCTTGTGACAACACACCTTCCAAGTTCCATGGTTCACAACCGCCAATGTGTTTTCCTTGGGCTGCGACCTGGTTGTTTGAACACCACGTGCTCTGGCAAACTTGGATGGCCTGCATGTCCTGCCTAAATCAATACACACGGCGATCTTGTCAATGGCTCAAATGGCAGCAGAACAAACAAGCACAAACACGTCTGCGCTGTCTAGGAAGGAAACCAACGGCCACTCCCAGGAAAAAAGGGGTCGCAGCAAGGTTCTGAGAAACCTAGCCGGAGCGTAAGGAGGTCATAACGTCTTTGACTATGGCGGTTACTTGTTTCAACGGAAACGGACACACAAGTGTGCACACACAAACACACATGTTTTCCAAAGTTTACCATGGTGTGTGTGGCTGGTAAAGTGTAACATGCTGCGAACACAGGGGTGTCTTGACCGGGCACTTTTCTCTTTCACGCACTGAATCGCACCGGCCTTGCGCATGCGCTGGTGGTGCTCGATCTTGAGCTTCTCTTTCCTGAATCGTCCGCCCTCTGGGTCTCGCTGGCTCCCCATCAAAAACATATCTCATTTGCTCATGGAGAGCAGCGTGAAGCCACTCAAAAACCTTATTTTGAGAGCACAAAGAACTGCAGTGCCACCCAATGGCCTGAAGCCACGTCCAAAGTTTGGGTATTCAACTCCTCCAATTCCGTGCCAAATCTATCTGATCGACAACCTTTGGACAGGTAGGGAGGCTGCCTTGGGGACAAAACTCATGTCCGAAGACTCCATCGACTTCTTCTGAGGTGCTGTCTTGATTTGGCTGTGGTTGTCAAAAACCAATGGGATCCCATTTTGGTTGGTAGGTGCACCACCCATTTTGGAGCCCATTTTAGTGGGGATTGGGATGTTCACTGCGGGTACGATTTGGATTTTGACCCATGGCCATTTCGATCTGAGGCAAAAAGCGATTGCTATGGCCTGCATGAATAGACTGGGGTTCCAGTTCCAGGATGCCATACGGCACAACGTATTCCCCGGAAAGCAACAGGATAAATCTACAGCTGGGGATGAGTTGGCCAGGCACAAAAAGGAACACCATCATTTGAAGTCACAGACAGAGTCAGATATTCATGATTCCGCTGACAAGAAGCCTTCCAATGGCTGCCCACACATGCACTTATCCCCTATTACCTTGGGAGTGTACCTGTGGTGTCTAGGTCAACAAATTTGTTGCTGCGAGATACAGTGGCTGTTTGCCTTGTAAGAGGCTGAGGAAGCAAACTGCATTTCTAGGGGTTGATTCCCCCATTCTTTTTCAACCATCGTTCTTTCCAAAAACCGGATCCGTTTCCCCTGGGTTTCCGGAGGTTTTCTAGAAAGATTCGGATCCCTGGAAAGAATGGGGAAGGTACCCCTAGAGCATTCTTTCTGGTATGACAAAAACGGCCGTTCTGGGGCTCAGACTCCTCCGCGGCCTTCCACTTAAAGCGGATTTCGTCGAAGGCGCACCTCAGCATCGACATGGGTCGCCACTTAGGATCCCGGAAAAGGGTGAATTCACCGAGCTGAAAAAAATCACACAGGCGCCTATGAAGGTGAAAGGATTGTCCGACCTTCCAATGATTCAGGGTGATGGAAATAACTCGTGGCTTTCGAACAGCTAAACACTCCAGCGAAAGGTGGAATGCAAGAGCCTGCACAATCCATTCAAAGCACCCCTCGTTAACCAACCCAGAGGGTTCCGGAACACGCAGGCCAGTTTTTCAGGCTCAGTGCATTCCAGGCGCTGGAGCCAAGAGCAAAGGCTGCCTCGCTCCACCACCTGCACCCAAACATTTGGGCGCATTTGGGCATCCAAGGCACCACCCGGACCAGCCAGAATGGGCTCTATGTTCGTTCGACGAGGAAACATGACGCAAAGCAAACGCTTTCTTAGAGACAAATCTGCTTTTGGAACACCCAACAAGCCATCATGCGTGGGAATCTCCTTGGGGTGTGACACAGGGAACATCCAAGCCCTGCATTCTAGTAACGCGCTGGACTCGTACTGGCCCTCGTGCTTCTAAATTTATCATGCCAAATGATATCTGACACTCAATGCTTGCTTGTGCATCTTGTGTGGCTCCAGCGAGTGCTGGTGGTCAGGTACGCTTATCATCTGCCAGGCATGTCTGCAGTGCTGAGCGTGTGCTTCTCATATGCCGGGCACGTGTGCAGTGCTGCGCCTGTGCTCTTGAGCCCGAGTGTTATCATGTGACAGGCAAGTGTGCAGTGCTAAGCGTGTGCTCTTGATCGAGTGCGCCTTTGCTTTTGCAGGCATGTGTTCAGTGCTGAGCGTGTGCTCTTGAACAGGCGTGCTTATCATATGGCAGGCACGTGTGCAGTGCTGCGCCTGTGCTCTTGAGCCCGAGTGTTATCATGTGACAGGCAAGTGTGCAGTGCTAAGCGTGTGCTCTTGATCGAGCGCGCCTTTGTTTTTGCAGGCATGTGTGCAGTGTTGAGCGTGTGCTCTTGAGCAGGTGTGCTTATCACGGCTTGCACGTGCGCAGTCCTGAGCCTGTGCTCTTGAGCGCGTGTGTTATCATGTGACAGGTGCGCCTTTCATTTTGCAGGCATGTGTGCACTGCTGAGTGCGTGCTCTTAAGCTGGTGTGCTTATTATGTGGCAGTTGTGTGTGTGTGTGTGTGCAGTGCTAAGTCTCTGCTCTTGAGCACACCAGACTGGTGTGCTCATCATGTGGCAGGCATGTGTGCAGTGCTCAGCGTGTGCTTTTAGGTCCCCGTGCCCTGGTAGCTTCAACAAAGCCGAAAACATGAAATATCACTGCGGGTCGGTACCAGTTCGGTACCTTATAGTAAGCCACAATTGAGTTTCTGAAATTTCTGCCTGGGTGTGGCTCAAAATTAAGCAACTGGGGTTACGCGGGTGTTAGTCTACCTGTCCATTTACCAGGGTTCCATTTTGGACCCTCTTTTGAGCCACACCCACCTCTGTTTACGACATGTCCTGCCCTCTGGCTTGCCATGGCTAACCAATCCTTGGAAAACTGCCGGCGGCGAGCAGCCCCGTGCCTCCTTCCTCAGCTTGAAAAGCTTTGTACCATAGTCCTGGCGCCGTCTTCTTCTTTTTTGCGAGCCGAGTGTAGGGAAGTATTGATACCCGGAGGCCCAATTGATACCGAAAATGCAATTGAGCACTTTTTTGTCTGTATCACCTGGGCCTTCAGGTATGTTTGAAAAGGGTGTTGCAGTGTCCAATAGCAAGAAAATCAACAGTCTGGCGATTGTTCAAACATATTGCGGACTGCTGAATCGTAACTTCTTACTTGTTGACTCACCATGCCTCTCAATACCCAAACACAGAGGCAAAACACTAAAAACCAAGCTGGGCAAAAGCTCATGAGCTTCAAACAGCGTTTCGATCTCCCAAACCTGCGTGTACGTTAGGGGTTGCTGCCCTGCAATTGAAATTAATTGAACCAACAAAACATATTTTTGGATATCTTTAGGACATATTCAAATCGGGAACCCCCTTCAGGTTCTGCATGTTAATTTGCACACCTTTTCGACTCCCTTTGACGAGAAATACAGGGGATAAGGGCTTCTACACTATCATTGAATCATTTCCCAAAAAGGGGTCACATGGTTTTGCATGTTTCTTCCAGCCGTAGCCCACGGAGCATTTATTTTAGTTGGAGCAGAATCGTTCCGGCAAATGAACAAGGACCAAACATCACCGAAGACATCCAAATCAGTTCCGAAAATGGCAAAACACCGATCGCCAAAGAATGCCAAAGATGTTTGAGTTCATGAAAACCCAAAGGCCCAAACTTGTCAAACACATCCAAACATCCGATTCGTGACCAATTTCCAGTACAAGTCCGCTATAGCAAGTGACCAGGGTGTGCCTTCACTTGTTGGTAGCTATGGATCCAACTCAACCAAGTTGCCTTCACCGTCCAACTTGGCCATCAGCAAGTCTGGCTGGCTACCCTAGTCAGCAAATATGAGCTGGAACTAAGCCACCCCTTTTTCCCTGAGTTGATCTACAGAGTTGATCCACTGTTAAAACTAGCTGTTTCGACTTTTCAGCCCAAACAGGCGTCAACTTGTGTGGTAGACCAACTAGGTTCGCCAGTAGAGGTTCGAGTAAGGGTGCCCTTGTTGTTCTCTAGTCTACTATAGTAGGACAACCCTCCCAACCAAAAAAGAAACGATCAAAGGGCACCTAGCTCAGGGCTCCCTATATTCCCCTTAAAACATCAGCCCCACCAAGGGATACTCACCTTTCATGGGCCAAAAAGGTGATGTTTAAAACAGCCAAAGAGGGAAATATAGGGACCCCTGTAGCTGGGGGACCTAGATCTAAAAATTGGCAACACCGAGCCCGGGGCCCAGCCGCCCGCGTCAGCTCCACGCCTCCGCCAGGGAGTTCCACTTCCGCTCTCGCAGCGCCACCGCCTCGTTGAGCTCGGCCACCTGGTGATGGGGGTCAAGAATAGGTACCCCAAATGAGTCGCAATCAAAACCGATCGGTACTAAAATGGTCGTAATCCCAGAACCATGCTTCAAGAATTAAGAAGGCGGATATCCGCAGCTATTTATGGCTGGGACTGCCCCTTACTAAGCTTCATCTGCCCAGGTTTTGATTGTGGCTCAAATGAGAATCCTGGCAATTGGAAACGTGGACTAAAACCTGCGGTCCCATAACCTGATGATGTAACTTTGACCCATACCCACCTGTGATTTTCGGGATGAGGGGCAACACCCAGCTGCCGAGGTGTTGGATGCTTTGTTTTGTGGCCTTTGGGTTGGGGAAAAATCGCAACTGGCCCAGTGGTTGGTCGCGAGTTTCCCTTGTTTTGCCTTTGGGGTGGTTCAATCTTAGCATGTTGTTGGACTTTGGGTTGGTTCCATCGCAACTGGCCCGGTTGTTGGTAGCCTTTGGGATGATTCAATCTCTGCCTCAGAGACCTGAACCCATCGACAAATTAGAGGTCACAAACAGGTTTGGGAATGGAAAGACACACACCAGAGTCCCGCCTTGGCTTGCTCTTCTTCAATCATCTTCTGCTTCGCTTTGATCTCTTTCTCCTGCAACCGATATTGGCTCTTTAACCACGGATTTCCATCATATCAACCCCGGATGAATCCAACCTGGTGGATTATAGGGGTGTGCTTTGCCCAACAGTGACTCATGCCCCTTGGAGTATACAACGCCCTCGATGAACCAAGGCGATTGACCAAGACGCATCGTGCGGTGCGGAATCTCCTGCTGCCGCACGCGGCCATAAAGGGCCTCTAACTCCTCGACCAAGCCCTTTCCTGGAATGCGTGCTCGGTTGGCGCCAGGTTGCCACTGACGGTGACGTGGGAAAACAAGGCGGCGGGGTTCCACTTGTTGGCTACTCCAAGATAGACTTAAACCCAGGGGTTCACCTTTTGGGGGGAATGAACCGCCCCTGGGTTTAAGTGATCCCTGGGGTAGTCAAAAAGTAGAACCCTGCAAGGGGCTGTCTCCTGGGGTTGATCATTTCAAAAGGACACAGCAGCTGGGAAAACTGGGCTGCGGAAAAACCGCGTGGGGGGAATGCTGGGCTTTCGGGGCTTGCCAAGAAGGCCACCAAACGAGGAACCTAAAGCAGACACCGTCGGCAAGCATAACTTCTAGGTCCTCCAGTAGAGAGGACCAAAATAAGGGCACCTTTTTTTTTTGTAAGTAGGGTAACCCTCCCCCAAAAAAGGGTAAAAGGGCACTGCTGAAAAACCTAGACCTTGCGATCCGAGTAAGGGCCTCCTTTCACCATCGTTAGCGGGCATGTTGGACACCACAACAGGCGAGGCCTCACTGAGAAAACCCTCGGCGGCTGCGCCACTTCCTACCAGTGGGTCGACATAGCATGACTCCCTGTTCGGTGTCTTCAACGCCAAACACCCACGACTCATCTGGTAAAGAGTCGGGTGGATTGTGGATTGTGCCAGTCAAGGCCTAATGGAGCCTAATGGGCATCCGGGTGAAGAATCTATGCTCCGAATCTCCTGTGAATACTACACACATGGTGATGCGGCAGAAGTGCACCTCCCTGGTGACGATTCTGATACGGACATGTAGTCCCGACGTGCAGCTAGCAGTAGATTGCCGTCAGCCATCTCCGCACTCAAACTGTGAAACCCAATGCCAAGGGTCCTGCCATCCCAGTCAATTCAGGCCATAGGCCTCGTTCTGATCTGTGCTAAAAAATACAACCCTAGAGCGGTTTGGGGCAGCACGCAATTGTCTTCTATCTCAAGTTGAGATCATCTTCTTCCTTCTCGATCCTTCTCGATCCACTAGTGAACCTTTTTCTTCGGTCCTTTCACAGCCCCTTCTCAATTTGTCCACAGGCTCCGGGCCGTCCCCGGAACCAGCTATGGGCCTTCCGTGTGCCCCACCCAAAGCTTTCCACGTGGCCGTCTACGGCCACCGGCGACCAAAGGCGTGACATGCCGATGGGTTCAAGCCAAAGAAGCCGAACCTAGAGCAGATTTGCCAACTGCTGGCAAGGCCAGCAACAAAAACAGAGAGATACCCAAGGTTTCTGCATCTATGTTTGCCAAATTTCTGCTGCCCGTTTCTTGCACTATGGCAGTCATCAAATGGCTGATTGAATTGCAGAAACCCTTCAAACTACCCAAGTAGGGGTTTACATCTCCAAAAAACTGGCAGGCCAGACCCTCAAAAACTTTACGCAACAGCCTTTTCTCCAAGGGCAACCCAAAAGGCTACAAGAAGCATGGTACCCAAACGGAAACCATCCCCAAAATGGAAATCATGAACCTGGCAAACCCCCCACCCCTTCTCCCCCTCCCCCCTTCCCTCCACCCTCCCTCTGGTCCTTCGGTGCCGGACTGGGCTCGCCAGGCCTTGAGCCGCGCGAAGTCCTCCGCCATCTTCTGCCTCGACTCGAGCTATCGCTCAGAGGCCCAGATTGCCACTTGGGCTGGAGGACTTTCAAAAAGGAACCAGTGGAGTGCCAGGGGAAAAAAAGGCCTTCCGATTTTTTTTTCCCAGTTGGTGGACCTTTAAAGGGGAACCCGCCCCGAAAACGGAAATAATGGCCTGCCCTTTGTTTGGGGGGGGGGGTTAACTTTAACAGATGTGATGTGCATGGGCAAATAGGGCCTTCCTCCTTTTTGGGTTGCTTGACTTTAAAGGGGAACTCTGGTATATCCGAAGCATCACCGCAGATCCGAAGCTTCACTCAAAGGATCTTTCCCCTTTTCCCCTCCAGTGCATGGGAAAAGCGGCCGTCCTTTTTTCGGTTGGTTGACTTTAAAGGCTTCTCCCGGTCCCAAAAGGAAGGAAAAGGGCAGCAGAAACTGGGATTCGAAGCTAAACCGGGTTTGGTCCATTTCAAGAACAAAACCGCAGCCCGCTGATTCTTCTCCCACCAATTTGTTTAACTCCGAAAATTGGCTTAATTTGGTTTGTCTTAACAAGCTTGTCCTTGAAGGGCGTTCCTTTATTCAAAAGGGGTTCCGACCCTGAAAAGACACTCCCCAAAACAGACCTATGGGACGTCCCCTTGGTTCTGCCGACGTCGTTGGCTGTGAACGGTCCTCAAGCCGCGCGGTCATGTTTGAAACACGGCTATGACATACATTAGACTCCTCATGCCTGACCTTCCAGCTCTGGCAACCACCGCTGCAAGAGTTAAGCCAGTTTAGAGCCAGCAAAGCAACGAATTCGAATTCAATCACTGCTGCTTTTTAACATCGCCGTTGCCGTGATTAAGCATCTTTAAACTATTGTGTCTCTGACTAATACATAAATCTGTTCGACCCGCTCTTCATACAACTTCCCCGGCAAAATGCCTGGTGCACCAGCAAATTCAATGGCCTCTTAGCAGGGAAAACGCCCCAGACATGCCACTGCAAGGTGGCTAAGAAATCCCATTGAAGCTACAGTGCCGGTCCGAGGCGCTCGAGGTCATTTCGTCTGCGCTGGACCTCGTCCGTGTATCCCTGGGCAGGCAAAAAGTGCCCAGCATTGAATCGACTTCAAGGCTTCGGTGAAGCTCAAGGGTTTTGGCATCTGGAGAGCAACCAATCACTCATGGAAGCCAATTGGCTGTGGCTCAGATAAATGTACCAAAATGGCACCTTGGTAAGTGGAACCAAAGACTGCAACCTGCGTAACCCTGGCCCTTTAATCACATCCAATTGAATTCCGGTGAATTCCTGTCTGGCAGCCCCGTCTACTCTACTCAAGCGATGTCTACGTCTACTCAAGGCCGCTGGCATAGCCTGCGTGTGCCTCATGGCAGTATCACGCTCACAGTCAGACCCAAAGAAGAAACGCGACAATCTGGAGAGCAAACCATAGCCCCGACACTCTGCAATCTGATTGAAAGTTGAAATGGCAGAAGCGCCAAGAATCGCCACCCCCAATGTCAGGACGCAGAAGCAAGGCTCGGCGACCACGCAGGGTATCCTTCGAATAGCTTGCGGCATCTGCAACAAATTAATCAGCACCACCTCGAGCAAATAGGCGTTTCCTAAAATAGCGGACCCTGAACTGGTTGGTCTCGTTTGGAGTTCGCTTTCAAGCCAACAGGCGAATTCCTTTTTCTATCAAAGAACCTTCGCAGCAGGTGCGCACGGCAGCTTTTCACCGGCGTCGCCACTTCGCCCTCTGGAGGACAGCTCTCGGCTTGCTCCAGGTCGACGACGTCGGGACAGAGCTCCTGAAGGAAGCTTTGGTCTCATGCAAACTGCAATTCGCAGGGTGGCGCATGAAGCGACACTGCTGGGCATTTGGCGAAATTGAAACTAATAGACCTGCAGAAATGATGCGTATGTTCTTTGCCATCAAACGCACAAGCCCGAGTTGAGCGCATTGAACGATACCAAATCGCGCCACATTGCGTGGTACGAGTCTTGGAGAGCTTTGCTGCACGGTCGTTCAAGGCAAGGGCAAACACAGAACACAGATTTCTTCACAGGTCTTCCCGGAAAGTTTTCCTTGCGGTGAAATGGATCTGGACTAGCTCGAGGCAAGCCTCCCCTTTCCCATCTGCTGTATGCATTCCTCAATCCTGGCGCGCGTCCTCCGCTTCCTCCGCGTCCTCCGCCTCGGCCTGTTCTGCCTCATCGCTTTCCTCGACTTCCGCCTCAGGCTCCTCGAGTTCCTTCCCCTGAGCCAGCCGTTTGACGGAAGATGCCGGGAGGAAAATCGACCGCAGGATTGACTGCCTTGATTGGTTTGGACACATGACACTCCACAAAGAACAGCAAAACCAGGACGGACACCACGCGGTGACACGCATGATGTAGCATCATCAACGAGCCACAGTCAACATGATGGGGATACACATCAAAAAACCTCTGACATGAGGTTTTGCCTGGTACATTCATTCTAACTGTATTTTGATGATTGAACCGTACCCCTTGCCAGCCAGCCAGCACGCTTAAGATTTGAACGCAGGACTGCTGGCCGTTGCCCAAACATGCTAGCAACTGATGAATTGCACGGTGACTGCTACAGTTCACGCGTCTGCAAGGTGGTGTGAAGCATTGCAAGCCTGCTCCCTGCCCAGTGCCAAGGTTTGCACCAAGCCAATGAAGAGTTCCAACAAGTCCTCAACCCAAATTGCTCATCCACAGCCATCCCAAGAGAGTCACAATCAAAACCCGGCCAGAACCATGTAAAGAACTACGAAGGCGGCCGCAGCTATTGCTGGCTGGGATCGTCCCTTGATAACCTTCACTTACCCGGGTTTTGATTGTGGCTCAAGCGTAACGCAACAATTCAACGCAAGGCGACCATTACTAATGCGCCGACCGAACTGAGCTCTGGCCTGGTAGTTGCGCGCGACCTTGCGGCAGTGCTCCAGAAACTCCTGGAACTTGGGGAATGGGGTGGGGGGGGTGGGGTATGAAAATCAGTAAGTAGCACAAATGGAGGCTTGAACAAGGGTCCGGAAGAAGCAATCAATTTGGAAGCCCCTTCTGGACGGAGTCAGGGATATTGTGACACCCAGCAGAAGTTTTGGGGTACACCGGTACACCTCCATCTTTTCATGTGGTTTACGCAGCGAGATCGCTTTCTGGATCCAAGGGGTCACGTTCCCCAACTCCCAGCCGGATGATGGTGGCCTTATCCTACGTACAACACAGCCTGTTGTTTGGCCATCCAAACAACTAAAGTGCACCCCAGCTACAGAGTTTTGTGTGTTCTGCTATGTGAGTCGTCAACCTGAAATGGCCCCCCAAAGAAGGACCTTCGTCAACTTGAGTCTTCCTTGTAGCAAAAACAAAGCGCACAAAAGGAGGTCGTGCAACTCGCAAAACACAAGCACACACACAACTCAAACGCGCAAGGGCTTTTGCGGCTTATTTGGGCGCAGCTTTGCAATAAGCTCTCGGGCTGCAATCAACAAAAACCACCTGCATGTGGCAGGCTCATTCCTTGATGCCCACAAAGTGCGCAACTTCGCAATAAGCCATCTTCAAAATACCGCACAAATGCACATCAAACGCCGCAGACAAACATGTAAGCAACATATAGCACGCAAACCAAGATACGGGATTGCTGAAGAATGTTGCAAGCAAGTGCCCTTTGAAAGGTCGCGTGTTTTTTTTTGGTATTTTGTTCTCTTGTTGTTTCTTTCTTTTTTTGTTTAATCATCTTATCGACACATTGCTACGGATGGTTCTCCGTGAACATCTGCCCCCAACAAAAACTGTTCCCAGCAAGTTAAGTAATATGACCCTCTGGAAGGCAATCCATATGCAAATTAAAGGAACTTAAAAACGCAGGTAACGGTACCAACCTATATGGCTCCCGGAAATACGGACACCGTCGGGGCCGGCGAATCCGATTTCGGGTACGGATAGCTTCCTTGCTGGATTGACTGCCATTTACAGCTGGCTGCAGCGATTGACCCCAACGACACATACCAGCATCGCCACAACATTGAACGGTAGTTTCACAAAGGGCTCACTTTGAGCCCAACGAAACTTTGCACAGTGGAGGACAACACCCTACTACAAACGGCTGGCAGTGGTTTTGCGCTTAGCAAATCACTCAACATGTGAGCTTCACAACGCTTTGTTGTTTGGCTCCATTCACTCACAAACAAAGGACTTCCATTTGCTTAAGGATATTTTTAATTTCCCTTGTTTGTTTTAAAGGGAATCTATCACTACTGGAAATATTTATATTTTTTACCGGGGGCTTAAGCAAATAGAAGAGGAGGAGACTACTTTGGAAGTGCTTTTATTCTGGAGAAGTCCTGTGTAAAGCATCTCTTTTGTCGAAACATCCCTTCAATTGACACACGGTTGGAGCTTTCTGACTGACTATCCAGCGCGCCCGTCAAAGCTTGACACAGCCCCATGATAAGACGCTGTAAGTTGCTCACGGCGAAGAAAAAAGAGTGCTGTTAGTGGTACCCTTTTTCACAGTGATGTAAAAGGAAAACCGCCACCAATTGCTGTTCACATGGAACCCTTCTCCACTTCAGTCTTCAAAGTTCTAAACTGAATATTTTAAATTTGCCACTGCCACCAAGATCTGTACCACAAGTTGTTTCGCAAAGGCTCACGGGAAAAGCTGCTTAACAACCTCTATGCGATTTTGGGGGGTACCCCTATTTTGACCCATACCCAAGAAGTGTTGGACACAAGCACATGAATGATCGGCCGCTACAACTCCAATGGCTAAGGGATCCCAACAGGACACCGGACTATCAAAAGCGGCATAGTCGATGGTTTCATAGCCCCTCTGTTTGTGGTTGGGGCATCTTGCCTAATCATAGAGCTTGCATCTTGCCTAACCACCGCTTAGGACTTGGCGTTTCTTGCAACTTGTCGGTCCTCCAAATCCCAGCGGTACTTCATGATGTTGCAGTCCCCGCAGGCAGCGACCTGACGGATCCGTCAGGGTCCTAGGGGAGGGAGTCCCCGAACCAGTTTGCACCAGTTCATGTCCAGCCCTGGGTTTTTTCTCTCGAGAAGTTCCAGGGGGTGATTCCTGTTCCATTTTTTAATCAACCATCGTTCTTTTCAGAAACCGGATCTGTTTCCCACCTGGGCTTTGGCTGGTTTCCTGAAAACAAGGATCCCGGGAAAGAATGGGGAAGGTACCCCTAGATCAGTTGCTTTTGGGGCCTATCGGCCATGTCGTTTCAAGGTTCAGGTTTCGCCTGGCGAAGACGCAGGGAGGGTGCAGGCACGTCGGTCAGATTGACTCCCACACAAACACACAACATCACCGATATTATTTACTATATCTAACTAACGCACATGCGTGATTCTTATGTATTGGTGTTGAATAAGAATATGTTGACAAACAAAGGGCATCCTTGGGAGAACAACATGACGGGAGTTCGGGAGCTGTATCCCTCAAGTTGATGGAACTAGCCACTTTTATTGTGGGTTCTTTAAGGAGATGTTGAACCCCGAAGGATATCCAAGGAAAGGGTATCGCCTAAATCCAACATGTCTTTGAATGAATGCTTTGTTAACCAATTCCAAATGAGTCAGATAATGTACCCAACGCCGCTCTGCAAAACAACCAACAATTGTCTTTGAATGAATGCTTAGTTAACCAATTCCAAATGAGTCAGATGATGTACCAACGCTGCTCTGCAAAACAACCAACACTGCAAACCGAAGCCCAACAAACAAAACATCCGGAACGAACCAACAAACAAACAAACACTCTCGGTGAAACAACAAGCAACACAACCACTCTAACATCACCAATCTCTGCACCCAGCCAACAAACCATTTAATGGGAATACCTTGACACAAAAATGTGCTGAAGTTGGGGGCTGCCTTACGACCAAAAACCGGGCCCTACGTTTGACTGCCCCGATTTGAATTGCCAGGTGACGCACTGCAGCCATCTCCACCATTTTGACGGGAGTGTGTGTGTGTGCTTCGGGCCCCTGGAAACACACACCCTTGAACAACAGCACATAACTGGCTCAAGTTGTTGCCGGGGTGTACCAAATCTCAAGAGAAATCCAGCAACGCGGAGGATCTCCAGGCGTTTTCTCGGGGGTCGCTTCCTCTCCCTTTGTCCACGCGTGCACCTTCACACGACCAACACGCCTTAAGGCAAGGCCATGTGGTTGTTTGGGCCCTTCCCGATGGTGTTTGTTTCTTTTCTGAAGTCCTTAGCTCACTCGGATGCCCAGTGGCCATGGGTAAAAAAGGGCATCTTCTTTTTTTGGGTTGGTTGACTTCAAAGGGGAACCCGTCCCCAAAAAAAGGAAAAAACGGGCACCGCCAACCTTCCCCAGTGAGCTTTGGGCTTCCTCGGGTCCGATCCCGGGTCCCCAACCCCCCGCCGTGGTGTCACAGGCGTAGACCCGGTTGGTCGAGTCCAGGCGGTCCAGTCCGTTGAAGTGGCCGCGGTCCTCTGGGCCGTTGGTCTTGGGCTTCCGCGGCTCCTGACCCATTGGCCACCCGAAAGATGGCGACGCACGGCTTTCCTTTGCTGCAGGAAAGTGCCTAGTGTGTGTGTGTGTGTGTGGTGTACGTTTTGTATGTGTGTGTGCCACCCCAGCCACCCCAACCACCCCACCCTGCCACCCAGCCAGCCAGCCAGCCACCCACCTACTCCCAGCCACCCGATCAGCTGAGAGCCAGCTGTTTAGAAGACAATCCCAAGCGGAATCCTTGTGGCAGTAATAGCACCGTTGAGACACTATCGCGTTGAACTGCTCGTTGGTCAACGAGTGTGTCTTCCTCGGCGCACCGGGCACTTTCAATATGAGTGCGTGTCAGAAAGGGGATCCTCCAAAATGGGTGTCTCCCGACTCAACAAAAGGACACGACCATATGGGCACTACAAAATACCAAACGCCTCCATCAACTGTAAAAAGAGGAAGCCCAATGGTGCCGCAACCCGCTATCTTCCTCACACAACTGCTCATGCTCACAGTGAGCCTTTCCAAAGCCCAATCCATAAGCTCCTGAACATAGGCAAGGGAACCTCCAAAACCACGAGCTCAAGTTCATCTGTTCCTTTGGGGTGACCTGCGTTCAAAGTTGTGGAAGCGAACTAGATAGTTTGCTTTTCTGAGGGGGGCATATCACTTCAAAAGTATATATATATATATGTGTTCTGCAATGTCGGGTCTGATTCCCGGGGGCATGTTGATTTACAATTGCTTGGCAACATTGGGGCGAAACCTCCCTGCTTTATACATGAAAAAGCCACCCTCCAAACACAGCAGTCGCGTCAGGAAAATATTCCCAAGGCACACCGGTCACAGTTTTCGCGGTCCGTTTGAGTAGTCAATTCTCGGAAACAAATCACTCAACAGCAGCATCCTTTGAAGCGAGCGCTGTTTCCCTCTTTGAGCTCGCAAAGAGCCGGCAGTTGCTAAGCCCTCATCCCAGCAACCACTAAATTCTAGAGCCTTTGACCCCCCATATGACGCACCAAGCTGGAGGATTGAGCTGGCTGCGCTTGAGGGCCATGATTGAGGCACCAGTGCCAGCAAGTATGAAAGGTCACCTGGCCTCCTCTGCGTAGTTGGTCTTCTTTGTGTGTCCCTTCCAAGTCACCACAGGAGGGTTCCCGAGTGTGAGACTTGCCCCTATAGTCTTAAATTAAAATGCACCCAAATGTTACTCCCATGACAGTGTCCATGCGCTTTGCTGAAAAATGTCCTATTCAAAAGGCCAGGCACTATCTTTCCATAGCCGCTTGTTTGGAAGCCCTACCTGTAGATATGCTGCAAACACAAAAAACAACTGCTATTATTTCCAGGAGCACGTGCGACAACTTGTGATCCCTGCTTGATTGTGGGAAAAATCAGGAACTTCCCCCATGCCCTTCCCAAATGGACCACACACAGCTGGAACATTTGACCAAGTCTCGCACACATTGATTCTTGGTTCTACTATTTCATTCACCCACTGAAACGGCAAATGGGGTTTTGGGGCTGCTCAGGTGGCTTGGAAGCCTTCGTGCATGACCAGCTTCGTGTGTGTGCTAGACTGCGTGATGTAGCAGGACCGACTCCGCCGCGAGACGTTGTCGCGGAAGCGTTGGGGATAGTCCCCGAAGCTCTCTCCTGCGCGTGCAGCCCCCATTGAGGCTGGTGCCAAAGTGGGAACACCCCTTCGATGATATTTGAAGGAAAACCAGCCAGGAACCAATCAAGTTTTGGGTCCCACGTTCAGCACATACCCTCACACCGTGGCCAACTCGCAAGTTCCCACTCCATGTGGTGGAGGATGCCCTCAATATTGCAAGTAGGGAAAAGGGAAACGGTGGACATTCCCATGGTTCGTAGTTTACTTACAATGCTTGGGTATGGCTCAAAATTACACCACCATTCAACCGAGGTTTTAATGCATGTTTCCATTTACCAGGGCAAGCAATTTTGGGGTTACCCGATTTTTGACCCACAGCCATTTAAAGCATCCACCGCAGCTTTCAAAGAACTCTCCACGCCTTCAGTGTGCTTCGTGGCGATATGTCGACAGCACTCGACAAAGCCCCGAAGAGTGCGGTAGCCTTGCGCGCCCAAATGGCCCCACCGGCCCCACCCGTGGTTTCGCATTTGCCAAAGCTGAGAACCCTTTGAGCACCCCTGGACGCTATTGGGGTCGATTATGCCATTGAAGGAGTTGGCAAGTCATATGCAAGAGGACAATGGGGGACCATCCAATTATCACAAAAGCGGGTTGGGGGGGGGGGGGGACCAGGCGATGCTCCTGTCTGTTTGGCAAGCACCTCTCGTGGAGGCACTCAGCACTGAGGCCCTGTTACGCAAAGCTCCAAACATATCCATGTCACATTCATGGTGCAAGCTGCAGAGGCTATGGTCTTCTTATCTGTACGCTTCTGGCGCAGAGGAACGCCTGCTGGCTTCCCGGAACTTGCATCCAAAGTGACCTGGACCATGAACCGTTGAATGGTGTGTGTGTGTGTGTGCGCCCTTTTTTGCGTTGCTTCTCAAATACTCAAGCTTCCGACCCTTCCGCAGCCAACAGTTCCTTCCACGGTACATGTGGTTCATCTGCAGTGGCTTCGGCTTTAAAAGCTTGGCTTCCGCGACTATTGGCACGCAGAGGAATGTGAAAGCCAATGTAAATAAAGCCTGCTGTGGATGGACAGAATCTGCACCACCTAAGCAACTTTGGAATGATTCGATTCCCCTGTTAATACCAACAAACGTTATGGTTCCCTCCCCCCAAAGCCCGAACAAGGCTTAGCCCCCCCCCCCCCCCCAAACCCCCTCAGAAAGAATGGTCTCCTCATGCTTGGTCAAAGTATCATTTGCCCCTGAGCTCCACAGACTTCGCCTCGCGCCTTTCATCATGTTGCACATGCTGCAGGCAGGGGCGAGGTTCTCCTGACCGTTCGAGCCGTCACTGGCAATTTTTATCGCCAAAGGAGGCTTCAAACCGAAGGAGTTCCGAAGCCCGTCAGGCAGGTCTTTTCGTAATCTGCGCTACCCGGAAGCCTAGGAAATCACAGCGGCTCCAACAGCCCATGTGAATCGCCAATCTGTGACTTTTGCTATCTCAAAACCATACTGTGAATGGACAATTTGCTCCTGTTGATAGGTGGTTTATTCCAGTATTTATAGGGCTTCATCCATCCGTAGATCTCGGGAACTAACCGAAAACAGCAAGTCACTCATCAATTTCATCCTTTTGTCTGGCTGCTCCCCTCTGTACCGGTGAACTGTGTGAGCCAGGCAGCTTTCCTACCTTTTCGGTCTCTTCGTCAGGAACTCGTTTCTATGCCCCAACGGACCTGATAGCTCAACACCGGTTCACCAAGGTCCCTGACTGAAAGTACACCAAAAGTGCAAAGCCAACAGGTCAAGTGTCGCTGGCGAACTTCCCCGACAACAGTTGTTCACTGCTTGACAGTTTGCCTGCGCGGGCAAAGCACACGCATTCCAGAAACAGGGCAAACCGCCAACTCCGAAGACCAGCCAAAATTATAAATCCAGGACCAAGACTTGACTTTGTTCCCAGGGTCCAAAGTTGCCAACCTCTTTTTTCCAAGTTGTTCAAGCTCCAAAGTTGCCCAGGTCGCCCACCCGGGAAATTTGTTTCTTGGCGCGGGCGTCGACGCGTCCGCCCTGGGCGTCTCCTCGTCGTAGGGGCCCATGAAGCCGCCCCGCGCCGGCCGCGCGGCGGGGGGAATTCGCTTCGGCCAGCGCCGCAGCCGCGTGAGGCCGTGGCCCCGGGAGGGCGCCGCAGCGCCGCAGCCGAGGCAGGCGCCTGATCGATCGCTCGAGAAGGGGGTGGAGCCAAAGTCTGAGTCACAATCAAAACCAAACAACCTGATACAAAAAACCTGGTACAAAAAACCTGGTACAAAAAACCTGGTACAAAAAAACTGGTACAAAAATGGTACAATAATGGTATAAATGGTACCATCTGAGTCAAAACCGATCGGTACAAAAATGGTGAACCCAGAACCATGCAAAATAATTAAGAAGGCGGATATTCGCGCCTATTTCTGGCTGGGACTGCTCCTTATCTTCATCTACCCGGGTTTTGATTGTGGCTCATCTGGATTTGAAACATTTGCGCTGAGGGTGTTGCTTAGGGTTTGATTGGAATCTGAAACAAACACACAAACAAACAAGCAAACAACATCCGAATAAACAGACCACCAGCAACTGAACCAAACAATAAACAGACAAGACAAGCAAACCAAACAAACAACAGACCAAACAAAGAGACCACCAATCAAAACTAACCAGCCAGCCAAACAAGCCAAATAACAACCAAACAACAACCAAACAACGGCAACAACAACAAAAAACAACAACCAAAGAACAACCAAGCCACCAAGTGGGTTGATCACCAACCAAACAAAATCAAAAAACAACAAGAACCAACCAACAACAACCAGCCAACCAGCCAACCAGCCAACCAGCGAACCAGCCAGCCAGCCAACCAGCCTGCCAACCACAGCAGCAACAACAAGCACAACAACCACAACAACGCCCAAAAGACAACCAAATAACAACAAGCAACAAATAAAACAACCAAACAAGAAACGGGTGAGTTTAAACTTGGTTAAATACACTCCAATGATATCCACCAACCAACCAACCAAATCCGGTTAAATGTGTTGATACCCAAGCAAAATTGGCTAACGTTGTTTTAAATCAATTGAAGCACAACTCAAAGAAGCAACGAGGAAATGTCGAGCGGGTTTTATCCACAGGGGAACAAGCCCGGGACCTTCCCCATACACCATGTCCCTACGTATGACTTGTAAGATATACCCAATCTGAACTCCCTTGGGTTTCAGTTTGAATGGGTCCAGCTGACGCTGATTGGTTGATCCTATCTGTGGCAAGTGGGACCCACCGAGCAATGCATGTGTGTTCCGACCAGCAAAGGGAAACCCTGAACAGGGTGGCCCAACAACAAACAAGCAGAATCCCAAACTAACATGGAGCATCCTTCGGAGAAGCGTTGTGGTAATCAGGGTCGCGCCAACCCCGTGTTCAAACATGTTGAAACCACGATTGTCTTGAACAAACTCCGGGCATCCAACATCCAACAACACGGATAAAGAGCTTTTGGGGGACCCAGTCGGACCTCCAGCTAATGTCGATTTCATGGTGGGAAGGAAGGGCGGAACCGGAACCGGAACTGGCCCTGAGGAATCCATTGGCAACTCTCACGACGGCGAGCCTTCAACACACCTCCAATGTGTTTCTATACATAGGGGGCTCCCATAGATAGGTCTCAAAACGAGAAACCTGCTCAAGGCAAGGGGTTCCGTCCCTAAGGTGTCTAGGCAAAACAGATCCACTCCATGGAAGATGTTCAATTCTGAGTCATGCAGCGGTTCAAGGGCGGAGTCCCCATTCCGTCTCATGGATTCTTCTCCTCGGAGATCATACAATATGTTCAGGAGTTTAAAACATATCATGGAAACAAGGGGGCAGTTGCAAGTAATGCATCCAACTCTCTACAGGAGAAAGGCTCACCTTTTGCGTCCTGAAAAGCAAGAACCTCAGGTTGAACATGCCAGCAAGATCTCACAGAATTAAATATACAGTGCTCATAAAAAGGGGCGTAGTGGCACATACAAAAAAGGTGCTGTTCGACACTGTTTGCTTTCTCAACAGAAATAGTTGAGATACCCCAAAGGGAATGAGTGCTAGAGGGCTAGGGCTACTACCTTCTTTGGCCGAAATCAAGGGGCCATCCTCTTTGTGGCTTTTATAATGTAAGGAACCATTTGAACAACGGTTTTCACAATTCCACAGCCCGCAGCCAAAGGGACTTGTTGGTTGAAAGCAATAACACGTCGAGTGCGCCACGTAACACTGACTCGGAATGAGTCAAACAAGGTGTCCAATGTTCAGTCCTGAGTAAAGTCCCTCCAACAAAAGACCTATTCAGGCCCCAGGCTCACATTTAACTTTCTCTTAAGCAAGACCTCTAGCAGGAATCCTAGCAGGTTTACCAGTTGAAACCCCTTTCGGAAAACAAAGCAACACTCCGTGACCGTGCAGAACTTTTCTGGGAGAGGGCCCCTGTATCTGAAATGAACTCTCCTAACTCCTAACACATTTATGAGTCTAATAGTGGCTTGTGGTTGGCTCATTAGAGCTTGGGGGTCGGGTAGAAGAAACCCTGTTTTCGCCGACTCCCCGCTCTGTTTGTTGGCCCCCAAAACCAAGCGGTAGAGTCAAACAACAGGTGGTGGGGTTGAAGAAACCGGGGCCCCGTTTAGACCCAGCCCCAACCACCAAAGCCCCCCTTACCATTTTCGCGGGGAGTCACGCCGCATCATCGCGCAAGCGCTGCGCTCCGAGATGGTGAAGGGCAGACCCTGCCTGCGATCTTCCAGTTTTGGGGAAGGGGATTTTCATGAATTCTGGGTGCGCACCAGCGCCAAAGGGGACCCCCCGCCTATAAACGGAACTTTGGGGCACAAACCAAATCCCTGGGTGAGTCAGGCCTCTGTAATTTGCCCAAGTCTACGCCGCTGCGTGGTGATGACGAGATGCAGACCTAGGTTGTAGAAAAACAAGTTGACCAAAACAGGTTGCCAGGATCTTTGACTGCAAAACGGAACCTCTATATTATAATATATATATATATACATCAATCAAGGGTCCTGAAACACGTATCAAATCTGGAAAGCCAGATTCAAACAAGTCCAGCCGCTTTCAGCTGGGTCACGCGGTTTCGGCCTGGTTGTTTTCGGGTCTATTTGGCAACTGGTTCAAGGATCAAGCAGATTTGCCCTTTTTCTTGAGACTTGCTCTTGTTGACGTATCATGATCCTTGCGCCTCTCGCAGTTACCTCAGAGACCCCGGGGGGAGTAGAAGGGTGGCTTCCGGCTGGAACCGCACAACAGTGACGCTTGAATGGAAACCTGAGGGACCAACCATTCTTTGGTATCCCCTTTTAGAACACAGATGTTTCGTTTGGCTTGAGTTGGCAAAGATGTGCTGGTTGGCTGGCGTGCTGGCTGGCCAGTAGCCTACTTGTTACTCAGTTCCACAGCTTCTGCATCTATGTTGCTTTGGGCTCGCATTAGAGAGCTAAACCCTCCTCTTTCCCAGGTTCTGTTCATGGGTAGTTGGCTGGCATGAACAACACCTCCACTTGGGTGTGTGACTTTTTGAGGGTACCCTTTGTGTCGTGTGTAAAGGGAAACCAGAGGAAAATCATATTATCGGGGTCCCCTACAACCCAAGTATCTTAGGAGCCAAGAAATATCCCAGCCAGCGCCTTCACTTGACTTCTCAAAGCGGACAAGCGGCCCAACAATGTGAAAATGCCAACTGACGCCGCTTTGGAAGCAAGGGGGAAGGCCTTCCTGCCTTGCAACGCAAAAACGCCACGGGAAAGAAGCCCCGATCTGATGTGAAGCCAACAGGAACCATGGCCAGTAGTGGCTTTGACCATGCTCAAAAACCGGATTCACCTTGTTCCAAAATCGATCAGAGTTTGGACCTCACATGTGAGATAACCAAGGTACAGCACAAATTGAACATGAAGGCAGCACACCCTCTGACCGCCAAGTTTTGAGACTCTTGCACCATGGCGACATGGTTGGGTCTCTAGATTCTGCAAAGCCAAGCACAAATTTACAAGACCTGACAAAAGGAATCCGCCAGTAAAAGGCCTTCCCCATCGGGACCTCGTCTTTCCAAGCGAGCTTGTCAATTGCCGGTGCTTTCCTTGACATCCCCAATTCACGGTAGCCCATGTGAGGCCCTACATTTGTTGTCAGAGTCATAATCAAAACGCGGTACAAAAATAGTGAACCCAGAACCATGTAAAGGATTCAGAAGGCGGCCGCACCTATTTATACTTGGGACTTTCCCTTACTAACCTTCATCTACCCGGGTTTGATTGTGACTCACATGAGCTTGGAGCCCAAGCTATGACTAGGTCCTCCAGAAGAGAGGTTAGAATAAGGGTACCCTTTTTTCTGTAGTTTATTTTAGTAGGGGAACCCTCCCCAAAAAAAGAAACGGTAAATGGGCACTACTGGGGCACCTAGATGACCAAGCCGCGGCCTGGCTCGACGAATCGAGCTCGGCGCCTCTCTGCTGTGCGGCGGTAGGCGCGAAGCCGCGCGAGCTGCGGCAGCTCTCCCACGCCCTTCAAGGCATCGTCCGCGGCATGGTATCGCGGCAGCCTGAGACGGTGGGTAGGTCGAAATGCAGGAAACAAAGTCGGGTTTACAAAAACCAGTTTAAGGTGGCACAATAAATCGATTATATGCATATAGCTGCATATACATGATATATGCAAATAAGTGTGTATATATATATATATATAAATACACATGAAACCAGGCCTCAGGCAACCTCCCAACAAGACGCGCATCAAGCACCGCAGAGCGAAAGGCGAAATCCTTGGACACGCTATACTCCTTGCACAAGAGGCCAGACAGTGAGCAACACCGGTTTCCAGTTGCACCCTGAGCTCTTGGGAAGGCGTGACTGCTCTTGTCTGGTAGGTGTTTGGCGGCTGTCAGCTTGGTGGGAACTTGCAGATACGAGCTGGGTGATCTGCGCGCATCAAATCAATGATGTAGTGTCACAATTGCCAAATGACATTCTTTTCCCACCTCCTTATGCTAAACTAGAAGTAGCTAACATATTAGTCGCCACCCTCCCCTACGCTCGTATGCGTCACAACAGCGGTGTACCGCGCATGCCTCCTGATGCCTCGGAGGTCTGGCCAAGGCGTCTGGCCTTCACCCTGCGGTTCATTGATAAGGAACGCCACGAAGACTCTCCCTTGCTTGGTTGCTGTTGGCCCCTCTGCCAAAAGCTCAACTTTCTGTGGGTTTAGTGCAAAACCCAACTTGATTTCAACCAAAAAGTTAAAGTAAGATCAAACCCAATAGCAAGCTTGAAACAAGCTCTCCCCATATGAACCGAAGTAAACGTCTGTTGAGACTGAAGTGGAACCCCTAAAAGGCGGCATCCGATTCGCTGCTAGCAGAACAGGGGAAACGGCTTGTAGGGGCAGGGTTCCGACCGAGATTTTGTTCTCTTCCTACGATTGTTTTACCTGCTTACCTACGGGTGATTGGTGGGTTTCAGGGACCTCCACATGTGGCTTGCAATCCGGTGATACCTCATGCACACTCGTGCAGGCACAGTGTTTGTCAATAATAAGTTATCCCCGCCTGTGAAATCAACTTGTTTGGGTGTCTCGCTTTTGAGGTTGATTGAAAGGGAAGCCAAAAGGACACCTATTGTACCACTTTTTGGAGGGTCCCACGTTTTAAGACACACCAAGTTGTCCATGAAACCCAAAGCTCTAGCCATGCCGCCACTCAATGCAGTCGAGCGTCTTTTTCCAGAGCGGCCGCCGGCAACGAGCGCAGATCGACGGGTCAGCAGGCTCTGATAGATCGATGACCTTGACACAAGGTCAATCAATGCGACAAGTTGGACATGGCCATGCATCCTTGGATGCATGGCAGCGGACAAAACACAAGGATGCGATTTGCAAGTTCGTGTCGTAGTGTTGCTGGGCATTTGTAGGTCCTTTGAGATGCTGGGCCACGTGATTAGGCGCTACCTTGCTGCAGGTGGTTACGCCGCCTTCCTCTCCTGCAACAGCTATACTCTCGTGCACTCCTGTGAACCTAGCTGTTAGGCGGCAACAAGCGAAAGCTTGATTGCTACCGAACCACGATCACTTCACCAACTTAGTGGGTAAGTATGTGTATTGATGTTCCACCAACATGCATGCCTGAGAACATTGCTTGAAGCATGGTTTACAGAAAGCAAAGACACCACAATCCAAACCAACAAACACAAAGAACAGTGGCGGTGAATGGTTGCTGTTTGGTGCGGGTTGCTTTCTGCCTGTTGCTGGTGTTCACGATTGTTGAGTGGTTGTCTTGTCGTTGCCAGCGCAATTGTGATTGTGATTGAGATTACGTTGCTGTTTGGCCCCCGTTGTGTTTGTGTGCGTGCGGTTGTGAGTACGATTATTGAAGCTTTTGCTGTTGCTGTTGTTGATGTTGCTTCTGCTGTTGATGCTGCTGTTGCTGTTGCTATGCTGTTGCCGTGGATATGATGATGAGAGTTGGATAATAAGAATTAAGATGATGCTCTAGCATGCCCGATGTTTTGATTCAACATGCACCAAAATCCAGATTCAAAATCGACCGGTTGATGTAATTCAAGCCTACCACGCAGCGTACTTCTCAACGAAACATGCCCATTCTGAGAGGGGCCCGGCACGTTTACCAGCGGAGCATCTGAACTCCATTTCTGTGGCTCGCGAGAACACCACCCATAGTTTCCCGAGCACAACTCGAAGTCTTCTAAGGCCCTGAGCCTCAGCTACCTACGATCTACAAGTCATCTGCAGCTGAGGCTCACATGCGGCTTCTGGCGCCTGAAGCTGGTTCCCTCTGCTTGCAAACTTCCACAGCAACTCAAACTTGAGCAATGACCCAATGAGGTTTGCTGGTCAGCCTGAACAGAGTCGTAAATGCCCTTGGACTACAGTGTTGATCCCGGGGCAGGCTCAACAAATGGGGCAATGCTTGCCAATGCTAGATCAATTGACTGGGTTCAGTGAGCATCATGTTTGGTAATTTCCATTATTGGGGGCAGGCGGGGTGAGGGGTACAGGGATTTACTAAGCATAGGTTGACATCGCATCAGTTGACTGGCTGCATTTATTGATATTCGGAATGGCAGGACTAAGCCATACGAGACTCATTTAGATTGGTCGAGGCACCGTGCGTCTGTTTGCCCGTTGACCCACGCTAAGTAAGACTGCACATCCACAAGTACAGCCGTGAGGAAATGAGGCATACTAAGCGCAAAAACAAACACAGCTGGTAGTTGTCTGTTGCAAGCAGTGATGTGTGCAAGAAAGTAGCTGCAACACGGCACTCGGGCTTGTTGCACATGAACAAGCGAACAAACTTATTTGGTTATTTTGATAGTGTCGTCTGGCGCTTCGATATGCCCTGTCAGATGTATGCGACAAACACAGCAAGTGATATGGGAAAAGGGCATGG